>QEOT01005534.1:0-62842 GCA_003123785.1 Pterocarya stenoptera
TAAATTCCAAACATCACTAAATTTCTATTCACATCACTAAATTAGACTAAATTCACTTCAAATTAACATCAAACATCACTAAATTCCTAGAAACATCACTAAATTCCTTAATTTCGGATTCAGAAACTCCAATAAAACCATCTACCAGATTTGTAATTTATAGTAATTTAAAAAGCAAAAAAAGATAAAAATCATAAAATTATCGTGAGGTGAAGGGCCGAAGGCCAATGGGTCTGTGCGTGGTGAATTTGGTGATTGCCGACTGGTGAGGCCAACTTGCCAAGGGTCAGACAAGGGACGACTGGACGAGGGACGAGGGATGGACGAGGGACGACTGGATGAGGGACGAGGGACGGACGAAGGACGAGAGACGAGAGACGAGGGACGCAGGGACGAAGATGAGAGACGCAGAGCCGAGAGTCGAGAGTGAGGCACAGAGGAGAGTTCTAATTTCTGAATCCAATTTAGAAACTTAGGGTTTATTCTTTTATGAAGTAGAGGCTGTAGAGCTGCAGAGAGCGAGAACGGCGCCGTTTACTTCAAATTTTTTTTATTAAATTTGGTTTTTTTTTTAAATGATAATTAAATTTTTTTTAATAGTATTAATATTATACTATTAGTATAGTTATATTATATATTAATATTAGTTATAAATTTATAGTGATTTAGTATTACTATATAATATTGTAGACTATATAATAGTATTAATATTATACTATTACTATAGTTATATATTAGACTATTAGTTATAAACTTATATAGACTATAGTGATTTCTTTATAATTAATAATTATAGACTATTTTTTTTTTCCTTTATAGTGATTTAGTTTAGTTATCAATTCATAATTATATTGATGATGTTACATTTTTAATTGTTAATTTGTTACTTGTAAATAGAGATAGGTTATATGAAAATTACATAATTTATTATACAATTATTATATAAAATAATATATTTATAAAAATAAAAAATATTAATTGTAGGTTCGGTTCGGTCCGGTCTGGTTCGGTCCGAGAAGTGCCCACCCCGGGACCGGACCAAAACCGAATTCTCTGAGTTTCTATGGACCGAAACCAGCCCTGTACTATTTCGGTCCGGTCTGGACTGTACCGAACCGTTCGCTCCGGTCGGTTTATCCGGTCCGGACCGCCAGCCTTACACCCCTAGGCCCCTCTATAGGCAAGAATTAGATGATGTTTGGTACATACGCGCTGAGCGCAGAGCTGGGTATTGCTCATTATGAAGTCACCCGTGGTATGACGTAGGGAGCCAGAGTATGCAAATAGTTCCAATGGGAAACCATGGTGCACACCATAATAAATAGATGTAAATTAGGTATAAATGAGATTTTTTTAGTGAGTGATTATAATTAAATGATATATTTTTTTGTAAGGTCACATAAATAAGTATTTTGGGAAAGTCTCTCATGACTGTTGTACATCTCAACTTCCAAACACATTCAAAATTTTAAATACAAACACTTTTAAATTTTAAATTTGTTAAATTTTTTTATTTAATTATTACCTAATAATTACAACTTTCTCAAATTTTAAACAAAATATAAAAATCAATTCAATTTTTGAAATTTCAAAATAAAAATTATATTAAAAAATTATATTCTAACAATATTTTAAATTTATAATATTTTTATTTAGTTTTTTTCTCTTATTTTCAAAAACTCTATAAACATCATAATTCAAATAATTTTATTACTATTTACAATTTCAACTTATATCTTATATATTTATATAAGCAATTCCAATTACTTTTTTGGATTTTGTGGGTCTCTGTGGACGAAGTTTATAGAAGATTGTAGAAAGGGATGGCATTCCGACTATTTCTTTTTCTGAATCCAACCCCATTGATGATGACTTTGAAGACTGGTATCATGAGAACCTCTACGAGAGTACACTAGAAGTTTCATTCTTTTTTTTTCTTTTTCTCTCTCTGTTTTTTTCCCTATTATGGAGAAACCAGAACCCTCTTCCTGGACCTATATATAGGGTGCTCACCAAGCTTGATTTCAACGCGAAATTCATCACAGCTCAAAAGCTCCATCTGTATCTGGTTTTCTCTCGTCAAGATTTCCTTTGCTCCAAATTTTCCAGACATGTCACTCGTTCCCAGCAGCCTCTTTGGTGGTCGTCGAACAAACGTGTTTGATCCATTTTCTCTAGACTTATGGGATCCCTTCGATGGACTCCTCTCCTCCGCCGTTGCCAATGTCCCTCCCTCAGCACGCGAAACCGCTGCGTTGGCCAACTTAAGAATCGACTGGAAGGAAACCCCAGAGGCCCATGTCTTCCATGCGGACCTCCCGGGCCTCAAGAAGGAGGAAGTGAAAGTCGAGGTTGAAGATGGAAGAATTCTGCAGATTAGCGGTGAGAGGAGCAAAGAGCAGGAGGAGAAGAACGATAAGTGGCACCGTATCGAGAGGAGCAGCGGCAAGTTCCTCCGCCGGTTCAGGCTGCCGGAAAATGCGAAGCTGGATCAGGTCAAGGCTAGTATGGAGAATGGGGTGCTTACTGTGACTGTTCCTAAAGAGGAGGAGAAGAAGCCTGAGGTCAAACCCATTGAGATTTCCGGTTGATGAGCAACATATATATCCTCCAACCTTTGAAGTTTGAAGCGTTTGTTTCGAGTCGATCTATGTCGAATAATTTCAGTTTTGTGTGTTTGTCTCATGTCTGTGTGTTTTTTTTCTTAAGTTTGAAAATGTAAGAGTCTGTTGGACGAGTTTAAAATAATTTAGTGTCATCTGACACTTATTCACACCTTAATATTTTGGAAATTACTCGTAACTTCAAAAGAACTTCTTCTCTTTGCAAAGAGAAAACAAAAAATCTTTGGTTTCTTCAGAGTAGGACGAATTTAAATTAGCGTTTGATATTAAAAGAGTTCCTTGCGTTTTGTTTTTAGCCAGATTTCTCTCTTTCGAATATAAATAATTTTTATTATTTCGATTTTTTTTATAAAAAATTTAATAGATCAATTAACGATCAATTTATTCACATGGCTGATAATTAGTTACATCATCGTCAATAAGAATGTGCCATATATCAATGAGGCTAGCTACCTATATCATGTTCACATGTCAAAATAGATAAACAATAAAAATAAAATGATTTCAAAAAATAAAAAATCTAAAGATAAATTAAAAAATTAAAATTGCACGTAAGACTTGATCCCCAACTTAATTTGGGTCTCGGGTCTTAAAGATTTTATTTTATTTTTTAAATTTTGATTTTTTAAGCCTTTTTTAAAATAGTTTTCATTTTTTATTATTTATTGTGACACGTAGATGTATCCGTGGCGTAAAATGAAATATGGCAAATTCTTATATTTGGCGATCATCATGTAATTTGTGAGTTTCGTTTTTTAAAGTTTTACGCAAATTTTTATTGGGTTGATCAGGACACACCTATTTAACCCGTTTCACTCCATTTAATCCCTTTCATATAAATGAGTTTTGTTTGGCTGACCCAAATATTCATCTTTTAACACAATTTATATAATTTCATATATAATAAAAAAGATAACTATATAAATTATTTACAATTACAACTGGATTCATGAAAAAGGATTTTATTATCAATATCTAAACCAATAATATATAAGAAAATTAATATTTTCATAAAATAAAATTACATATTAACAAAAAAGTTAAATAGTTTGAGATATTATGTAGTCAAATTCTAATATTAATATCACATATGCTTAACAACAAGAAAACACACACACATATATGTATAAGATTAAATATTTATAAGATTTGAAAATAAGATTTATTAGTATTATAGGGGTTGATTATAAGTTTCACGAGTTGACCCGCAGTTAATTAGTTTATTAATCGTATTGTCTTATTGGGTCAATCCGCTTTGACCTTAACCCACTTATATCAAATTCAAACTTGTTTATTCTGTATCATGTTCATGTCGAGTTCACAAGTCGTGTTATATATTTGATGCCGGACAGAATAATGATTATTCTGACGGTTAGTTTCAACAGATAATTCACAAGAAAGAAGACAAGATATTCATCCAAAAAAATACAGAGAGAAAACCTCTGATGTTCAATCAAAATTATCAATAGTCAAGAATGACCAAATCAACCCACAAACCGGACTGTAATAGCTGAAAATCGACTGTATCAGAATTTTACTAAAAATAGTAAAATTTCAATAATCATGTCAAAATTAAATACGTAATAAAATAAGTAATCTATCAAAAATATGGCCCAAATCGAGTTCAGAATCACTTCCAAAATAGTAAATGAAATATTATCATAAAAGACAAAAAATAACTAAAAATAGAAAATTAGAGAGAAAAATAGTAGAATTTGGCCTCGAAAATGATACACACTGAGCATAGTTGGGTGCCCATAATGTGCACGCCAGAAAGAGCTTTCCGAATTGGGGTCATATGAGCAATTCTAATACTCGTAGCCAAAGTTATGGCCAAAATATCGAAACGTGCCCAAAACTGCCACAATCAAAGAAAGATCATGATTTTCTGTCCCCTTTGCGCTGGTCTGTCACCTCAAGGTATTTCAGCGCGGTTAACGTGCAGTCTGCAACTTAACAACATCTGACTCGAATCTTCCTACATCAATATTGCCAGCTATATCTACTCCTGACATCCATCGTAGAGTAAACAGAAGCTGAGTGATTCAACCCTAAAGGGTTATCATAGACAAAATGATCCGCCACCCGAACATGACTTATAATTTTGCTCATACTCTACTCTACAAAGAGCAGTTATTCTCAAAAGAGAAACACTACTATGCCCATTTTATTTGACATTTCCATTTTACCGCTTGATCCAAAAAAAAAATTTTACTTAGTGATTAAGAAATTAATTTTTAATGTATTGATGTATTTTTTTATTTTTTAAATATATTTAAATATGTTTAAAAAATATGAAAAATTAAAAATTAAAAAAAAAAAACTTTTTTAGTGCCGCCCAGCGGTAAAATTTGGCGGCATAGTAGCCGCACCCTTCTCAAAATCTCAAAAATTGTCAAGAGTTGGATCAATTCCATTCTACCTTACATTTTAGTCTCTGAAAGAAAAATTAAAACATAATTGTAAAACCAATTACATTCAGCAATTAAGAATATATAATTTTTGGATCATGTGTGGGCCGGGGCTATGTGATCGAAGTCTTTAGAAGATTACAGAAACTAGTTAAAGGGATGGCATAATGCATTCATGCTATTTATTTTTCTAAATTCACCGTATTGATGGTGACTTAAACGACTCTTAATAGAACCTTTACGAGGGCACTAGAAGTTTCATTCATTTTCTTTCTCCCTGTTCCTTTTTTTCTCCTCATGGAGAAACCAGAACCCTCTTCCAGGATCTATATATAGGGTGCTCACAAACCTTAATTTCATCGCCAAATTAATCACAGCTCAAAGGCTTTATCTGTATCTGGTTTTTCCTCCTCAAGATTTCCTTCGCTCCAAATTTCCCAGACATGTCGCTCGTTCCCAGCCTCTTTGGTGGCCGTCGAACCAACGTGTTTGATCCATTTTCTCTAGACTTATGGGATCCCTTCGATGGACTCCTCCCCTCCGCCATTGCCAATGTCCCTTCCTCGGCACGCGAAACCGCTGCGTTGGCCAACTTAAGAATCGATTGGAAGGAAACCCCAGAGGCCCATGTCTTCCATGCGGACCTTCCCGGCCTCAAGAAGGAGGAAGTGAAAGTCGAGGTTGAAGATGGAAGAATTCTGCAGATTAGCGGAGAGAGGAACAAAGAGCAAGAGGAGAAGAACGATAAGTGGCACCGCATCGAGAGGAGCAGCGGCAAGTTCCTCCGCCGGTTCAGGTTGCCGGAAAATGCGAAGCTGGATCAGGTCAAGGCTAGCATGGAGAATGGGGTACTTACTGTTACTGTTCCTAAAGAAGAGGAGAAGAAGACTGAGGTCAAACCCATTGAGATCTCCGGTTGATGACCAACATCTATATCCTCCAAACCTTGAAGTTTGAAGTGTTTGTTTCGAGTCAATCTATGTCGAATAATTTCAGTTTTGTGCGTTTGTCTGTTTTTTTTTTTTTTTCTGAAGTTTGAAAATGTAAGAGCTTGTTGGTTGAGTTTAAAATAATGAGCGGTGCTACTCCCACCGCTGGAGCAACCGTTCAGTCTTATCGTTAGTGTAAATTATAGTGTTTATGTTTTTTATATTTTTTTATATTTATTTTTTTAATACATTTAAATATTTTTTAAAAATTAAAAAATTTATAATATTATTAAAAAATATTTACTTAATCATTAAGTAAAAAAAAATAATAAAAAAAATTTTAAAAATCAAAGCGGTAAAAATCAACGGTAAACTTGAGCGGTAAGACTAGCATTTTTCTAAAATAATTTTGTGTCATCTGACACTTATTCAGACCTTAATATTTTGGAAATTACTCGTAATTTCAAAAGATGATCGTCTTGTCTTTGCAAAGAGAAAATGTACAAAAAATCTTTGGTTTCTTCAGTGTAGGATGAATTTAAATTGATATTAAGGGTAATTCGTCCCTCTCAATTCTAAAATTTTAAATTTTAAAATAAAAATAATATTAAAAAAATATATTTTAATAATATTTTATTTAATTTTTAATTTTAATTTCAACTCATCTTATCTCATTTTATTCCTTCACATTTGCAAAAACAAATGAGTCCTAAAAAGTTCCTTGTGTTTTGTTTTTATCCAGATCGATTTCTCTCTTTCGAAAATAAACTTTTTGGTCACTCTTATATTATTTTGATTATTTCGATTTTTTTCTATCACAAATTTAATAGATCAATTAACGATCAATTTATTCACATGATGGCTGATAATTAGTTGCATCATCGTCAATAAGAATGTGCCACATATCAATGAGGCTACCTGTATGTGATATTCCACAAGTCAGACTTGGTCCCCAACTTATTAATTTGGGTCTCGGGTCTTAAAGATTTTTTTTTTTTTTTTTTTTTTTTAATTTAAATTTTTGAGTTTTTTAGCCTTTTTTAAAATAGTTTTAATTTTTTGTTATTTATTGTGACACGTAGATGTATCCGTGGCGTAAAATGAAATATGACAAATTCTTATTGGCGATCATGTATCCAATTTGTGAGTTTCGTTAATACTACAAGTTTTAAGCAAATTTTTCATAAAAATTGGACTTCCATAATGAAAAAGAGAATTTTAAAACTCAATTTTTTATATTGGGTTTTTTTTTTTTTTTTACAGATCTGAGTAAAAATTTATACGTTTGAGACTAATTATTATCTCTAACATTACTTATCTATCTATTTGCAATGAAGAATGAAAAAGTTCATGAGAATATCATATATAATGACATGAAACAGTTCATTTTAAGAGTTAGGGAGTAATTCATTTAAAAACCAAATCATATTGACTGTTTTATTATTTAACTCTTGAATTTGATTTTTATTCAAATGAAATCACGCATTTCATGAGAGTTTTATTAATAATTAATGTTAAATTTATCTCTAGCTAATGAATAGTGAATACCTAGCCAGAAGTTCTCTCAAGATAGTCGTCTCTTTCTAATTTCCTTTTAAGGCTATATATATATATATATAAATATTTTTATAGACAACTCATGTTAATAAAATTGAAAGGTATGGAGGGAAACCCATCATACATTATAAGGCAGATCAAGATTATAAAAGCAAATCGAAAAATCTAATCTAATATCTTATAATTTCTTGACTCGTAGTTGAGAAAAAAAACATGCATCATGAGAGTATTGACAATAGTCTAGCCATTGTCAAGTCTAAAATTTAGTTAGAATCTTAACTTTTGGCTATAATATTAACCTTTAGCAAGGTAAGTCCACATTGGACTAGCTATCTTAAAGTCAAAATAATAATATAATATTATATATTTTAATAATATTTTACAAAAAAAAAAGTCTTTTAATATTTTACAAATACACTCCATATATTAATTAATAATTTAATTTTTACTTAAAATTATGTTTCCCAAGGCTTAAAATTATAATTTAATTTAATAAGCCATATCCAAGGCTTATTATTGTTATTATTATCATTAGTTAGTCTCATTGATAAAGAATTATTCGAGGATTTACAGACAATTTAGATCAACCCACCTCAACTAACAGTGATGGCTACAAATTAAAGAATGAAAATATGCTTTCTTTCTATCCCCACCCCTCCACAATACATCTTTCCTTTTCTTGACCTCTATCTATACAACAACATGGTTATATCAACCCCAATGAATAAAAGAGAAAATGCAAACCCCTATGATATAATAGATTACAAAAATTTATTTCCACAACTCCTTTTGATCTTTCTAATTTCATACTTGCAGAGAAATTCGTGTTTTTATAGGTCTATACAAGCCGTATCCCATGAGGAAGTACTCCAATGGTATCAACATGGCATGAGGCTGCTCCTCTGTTACCATTGACCTGCATGCCTGAACCTGAACTATATCTTCCTCTGATATTTGAGCACTGCCATGAACTTCCTGCCACCATTATTTAAAATCCAGTTACGTACCGACCAAAATCTCAAAACATGAAGATCAATGAAGGAAATTAAGCACAGGCATACCTTGCTGAAGTACCTCTTAAGCAATAACTTAGTCACCAAATATTAAATCTCGTATAAGAATAAGCAAATGATTAGCGGTTAGGAGCAACCAATAATTGATGCATTTTATTTTTTCAGTTGGATTAGCAGTTTGATTTTTTCAGTGTACTACATTTCTAAGCAACCAAACAAAGCATTACGCACATTAAATAATCGATGCAAAGATAAGAGAAGAATGCAACAATAAGATAAGTTATTTTGCAAGATTCATATGTTGGAAGGAATTAGGAGCAAAATACTTAGTAATGAAGATATTATCTGGCATCAATTACTTTTAATTGGTGCATTTCAAATTCATAAATGATGTTGCAACAACTCGGCTTCATCATACAAGATAGTTGTTTGATTTCATATCTATACAAAAAATTCCAGGATAGCTCAAAATGCTGATGAATTAAACATAAAAAACACATGAGAAAAAGAATGCTGGTACGTATTGATAATATCCTTTTCAATTGCAGACCAAGCTGATGAAATCTGCAAAGGCTTTAGTTGTTGTTGCCTTTTCCTTCTAGTAGTTTCCTCCTTTGTTATACTTTTCTGACAATAGATTTGTTTTTCCATTAAAAGCACTAACAAAAATGTCAGACCGTTACCACAATTGCTCATGGTGTGTTAGTAAATTGGGAATTCAAAATACTATAATCCCTCAGTTCAGACAACAAAATCATAGGTTTTTTTTTTGAGAAATCCAAAATCGTAGCTTCCATTAATGGAAAGAAGGAAAGAAAATCTCAAAGTGAAACCACTGTAAACATCAAACATTATCAGAAGTTCCTTTTTTTAGACGGAACCTTCCCTAAAATTAAAAACTGATAAAATCTCAACTAGAGAGTGCACAAAGAATCTATAAGTCACAAAGGGACTAAGTAATGAACCTATTACATTGAATTCTATAATATAATTTCACCAATAATAACAAGAGGAAAGAAAACTTCTTAATGCAATTAAATTTCGAAAAAACAAATAAAGAACCCAATATAAATTGTAAATCGTTGAGCAACCCATTCACATTTGGCTTCAAATCCAACCTTCATACACACAAGCATAGAGAGAGAAAAGGGAGGGGAGAAAGTACTGTCAAGATAGCTAGCAAGAGAGGTGGAGAGCAAGACATCTTTAGGGCCAACCCCCGACCTGGAGATCTCTCTTTTCCGTTCACTTCAATAAACACCAAACAAGTCCTCCAAAGTCTCCTCAAAGTGGGATTGGCTTCCAAACCACCCTTCCCAAGGAAAAGACCAAAAAAAAAAAAAAACGAAAGCCGCATGCACAAAACTAACTCTCCAAACTCCACAAAACCACAACCAAACGCAATTTTAGCACAAACCCATATCAACTTAGAGTCTGCGACATTCGATAATCTCGATCGAGGAAGAAAATGGAGAGTGATAATATTTGGCATATGCGGGTCTGATAATCTCGATTGAGGAAGAAAATGGAGAGAAGAGGGAGAGAATCGGCAAAAGGAAGAAAAACAAAGGAAGAGGAGGGATGAACAAGGATATACGCGGGTCAAATAGAGAGAAAAGAACGAGGGAACGACGGTATAGAAAATCATAAAATAATATTTGGCATGTAAACAGTGACTCGCCAACATTGACTAGTCTTGTGTTTTTACTGTAGCTCAAGTCTTGAACTTTTGATCATTGGCTAGTCCAATGTAGAGCTTTTTTCTAACATCTAGCTAAAGTTTAGACTTTGAGGTGGTCACTGAAGATAGGGTGGTGCTTCCAATGGTAAGGGCGGTGTGATGAGTTGGTGCACAAAAAACGAGATGTACAAAAGGAAGAAAAAAAGTACTGATATCTAGAGGGTAGGGAAACATTGTAGGGGGATAGGGTACAGTTGGAAGGTGGATGCAACCGGTTGATTTGGTTGGTGGAGCTTGCTAAGATTTTGACGGGATAATGCTAGTTACAAATTTCAAATAGATAGGTTTTTCATATGTCATTTATAAAAAAGTGGATCTCATTAAAAAAATTTATTATTTTTTACATTTCTTCAAGATGGGATCCTTTTTTTTTTAACAAAGATTTGTGCAAGACTTATCTATTTAAGATTTGTACAAATCATTTCTTTCAAGGAGTCTATCCTAGAGAGAGAAGAGGGATTAGTTCTTTTCAAGCTATAGTAAAAACTAATTAGTAGCTCCCCTAAGATCATGCAAGTTCAATATACCCACAAAGTAATGGATATTTCCTTTCAAACTCCTTGTTCATTTTTTGACCTCCTGATATTCTAGTAAAAACCCTAGATCGTCTCTTAAGCCAAATCTAGATTATATATAGCAACTCTACAAACTCTAATGCATGTATATTCATTGATTAGAATTTGATCCCCATAGCTGCTCAGGGCAAATATGATTTCTCAAATAAATTCTCATCAAAATCAAATTTTCAATATTTCTTTGAGATAAGTGGACTTGAATCGCTGACTAGGGATGACAATTCGCTTTCATAGGTCATGTTCATGTTATGTCAAGTATGAGATTATATAAATCAACCCGATTACGACCGCACTTTAATTAAACGGGTTAGACACTAAAATCCTAACATGACCAATATAAATAATGGATGATACGACATAATCCGCTTAACTCGTTTAGTAATTAACTTTTATTGGGTTAATCTGGACACACCCATTTGACCCGTTTAACTCCATTTAACTTGTTTAAACCATTTCATATAAATGAGTTTTTTTTAGCTAACCCAAATATTTATCTTTTAACACAATTTGTATAATTTCATATGTAATAAAAAGATAACTATATAAATTATTTACAATTACAACTGGATTCATGAAAAAATATTTTATTATCAATATCCAAACCAATAATATATAAGAAAATTAATATTTTCAAAATTACATATTAACAAAAAAAAGTTAAATAGTTTGAGATATAAGTAGTCAAATTCTAATATTAATATTACATATGCTTAACAACAAGAAAACACACACATACATGACACATATAAGACTAAATATTTATAAGATTTGAAAATAAAAGTTATTAGTATTATAAGGATTGATTATATGTTTTGCGAGTTGACCCGTACGTAGTTGATCAATTTATTAATCGTACTGTCTTATCGGGTCAATACGTTTTGACTTTAACCCACTTATATCAATTCAAGCTTGTTTATTCTGTATCATATTGGTACTGAGTTCACAAGTCGTGTTATATATTGCCATCTAAATCTACTCCTGACATCCATCATAGAGTAAACCAACACCGATTGATTCAACCCAAGAGGGCTATGATAGACAAAATGATCCCCCACCCGAACATGACTTAAAATTTTGATCATACTCTACTATGCAAAGAGCAGCTATTCTTAAAATCTCAAAATTGTCAAGAGTTGGATCAACTCCATTCTACCTTACATTTTAGTCTCTGAAAGAAAAATTAAAACAAAATTGTAAAACCAATTACATTTAGCAATTAAGAATACATAATAATTTTGGATCATGTGGGCCGGCTATGCGGTCGAAGTCTTCAGAAGATTACAGAAACTAATTAAAGGGATGGCATAATGCATTCATGCTATTTATTTTTCTAAATTCACCATATTGATGGTGACAACGACTCTTAACAGAACCTTTACGAGGGCACTAGAAGTTTCATTCATTTTGTCTCTCTCTCTCTCTCTTCCTTTTATTCTCCTTGAGAAACCAGAAACCCTCTTCCAGGATCTATATATAGGGTACTCACAAAGCTTGATTTCATCGCGAAATTAATCACAGCTCAAAGGCTTTATCTGTATCTGGTTTTTCCTCAAGATTTCCTTTGCTGCAAATTTTCCAGACATGTCGCTCGTTCCCAGGCTCTTTGGTGGCCGTCGAACCAACGTGTTTGATCCAATTTGTCTAGACTTATGGGATCCCTTCGATGGACTCCTCCCCTCCGCCATTGCCAATGTCCCTTCCTCAGCACGCGAAACCGCTGCGTTGGCCAACTTAAGAATCGATTGGAAGGAAACCCCAGAGGCCCATGTCTTCCATGCGGACCTTCCCGGCCTCAAGAAGGAGGAAGTGAAAGTCGAGGTTGAAGATGGAAGAATTCTGCAGATTAGCGGAGAGAGGAACAAAGAGCAAGAGGAGAAGAACGATAAGTGGCACCGCATTGAGAGGAGCAGCGGCAAGTTCCTCCGCCGGTTCAGGCTTCCGGAAAATGCAAAGATGGATCAGGTCAAGGCTAGCATGGAGAATGGGGTACTTACTGTTACTGTTCCTAAAGAAGAGGAGAAGAAGACTGAGGTCAAACCCATTGAGATCTCCGGTTGATGAGCAACATCTATATCCTCCAAACTGGCCTTGAAGCTTTAGTTTGGAGTCAAATCTTTATATATATCGAATAAGTTGAGTTTATGTGTATTCTGTCATGTGTTAAGTTTCTAAAAGGGTGAAAATGTAAGACTTTCGATGGTTGCATGCGTGTAAAATAATTTGAGTGTCATCTAAGACTTGCTCATACCTGTAAAATATTTAAGAATTATTCATACCTGCACAAGAACTTTAATTAGTGTCTTTGCATTGCAGATTTACGGATCGAATTCAAGATTTCTATTTTAACAAACACAAACATGGATCTTCCTATAAGTTTTGTAGTTGCCAAAAGATCGACCTTTACGAATTATGTATTTAGAACTGTTTTATATATATATATATATATGTGTGTGTGTGTGTGTGAGCGCGCGCGCCGCTCTTTCATGGTTGATCATGGCCTTAGCTACAACAAATAATGTTTCTAAAATTGTAAAGTTTCACGGATACATTTCGTCCGTAATTTAACAATTGTGAGTACTTTTGAATTCGTTTTCTTTTCCCCCACTGTATGTGTGAGACAGTGGGGACCGTCGGGTAGGTTATTAGCCTAAATATAGACATCTGCAAGCTTGCAGATGTTGATATTATTGACACACCAAAATATTATTATTATTATAAAAAGTATTTTTGTATCAAGATGATCATCTCTAGGTGTCACTACAAAAAAAAAAAAAAGCTTTTTCAGATTAATTTTTCGTGACCAAAAGCTGTTTTTGTTGTAGTGTGTTAAAATGTTCCAAGTAATTAAAACCCCGTTAATTCATCCCGCTGGTATATATCTCGAGCTTGAAGGGCGCAAGAGACCCGGCCCGTTGATGTAAAGAACAACGGAGAGTACTGTTGGTTAGTTTAACCCTTTGAGATGACAAATCGATGCGGTGCTGATAAAAGTAGTAGTAGATCTACAAGGAATTCCCTGAAAACAAAAACCATATATCTATATAATATGCTAGTTTTATCTCTTTGAACTATTGAAGTCACTGGGGAGACATGAAAGAATGCCACACAAGAGCGAATCTCTTTCCTTTTCATTATTTTATCTGTAGAAATTAACAAAAATATTTATCTATTCTATAAATAAAAGAGGCTATCCAAGAATGTGCAGTAAAATTCCGACCACATTTTTATTCTAGCTTTATCCTTTTGTTTTGGTTGTTTTCCTTTTGTATCCCTCTGTTTTTTTAATTTTTGATTTTACTTTTTTCTTACAGCTTTGTCTTTTTTTTGTCCCACATGATTTTGTTTTATGTGAGGGTATTTTAGACTATACAAATTATAAGACTAGCAATCTTCTCTCCTTCCCTCACCACTTTCTCACAAAACTCTCTCTCTCCTAACACCCCATCTTCCAAATCTCTCTCTAGATCTCTCTCCCTCTCTCTCTCTCTCTCTCTCTCTCTTCATGTTGAAGTTGGTTTGAGTATTGTAGTTTTTTTTTTTTTTTCTTGTTTTGATCTTGGTTTGAGGATTGCAGCTTCTTTTTTTTTTTTTTTGGCAGGTTCTTTTCGTTGTAGTCTTCACAAAAACATGCGAAGATCGGCTATGAAGAACTCGCTGGTTAGGATCGGAGGCATGGAGGGAGAGTGGGTTAAGAGGGCTGACCGCTCTTATCCGGGCCTCTTCGCATCAATTAAGAAGAAGAGCCGCTTTCCATCCCGCGTCGAGCTAGCTCTCAATCATGTCCAAGGTAGAAGATCTCTAAGTTTTGTTTCTTTTCCTAGTCGGATAGGTTGGTTCTTGTTTTTCGGTCAACTTTAAATTTTTTGGGCTTAGATTCCGGCTAGGAAGACGCAATCCAATCCATGAGTTTCTCAACAGAGTGGTCAACGACGAGTTTGGTAGCTAAAATACGCCACAATAACTGGGACGAATTGAGTGCAAATGTAGAAATAGAGCTGAGTCAACTCGAGCGAGTTGTAGCCTGTGTACAGTGGTTTTGAGCTGACACAGGCGAGTATGGTTTCAAGGTCCTCTCTCTCTCAGCTTCGCCTCTCAGTTTTTCTAAGGCTCTTTCAACGGTACATGGGTCTTGGGCATTTGTTTTTTTTTCTTTGTTACATTTATTTCAAGTGTAATTCTTTTAACTGCTATATATATGGACAATAATTGATCGTGGTTATGTTTTTGGGCAAATCTGGAGTTTTGAATTTTAGATCAGGCTTCAGATGAATTTTATTTTCAGAGATCCCAGGCCAACTCTTGGCTTTGTTTCCTAGTGGAAAGTATCATTATTCATAGCATGTCTCTCTCTTTTTTTGTTTGTCTTATCTGCTTGTGATTTGATATTTTTGCAGTTTTTATGATCTGATGGCTTTTTGGGTTTTTGTGATCTGGTTTGTTTTCTGATCTGATTTGCAATTAGTAGAAACAAGAAAGCAAATTAAAAAACTAGGTCAACTGTAGTGATCTCAATTGCAATTGTTGCAGATTGGGTTTTTAATGATATTTCTATTTTTTGCGGGACAAAGATTTTCCATCCTTTTCTTTTTCATCCGTATTAACTTGTGCAGATTGTCAAAGATCATGGTGGTATCATGAGATTCATTCAAGTTTCTAGCTTAGGGGCATCTCCATCTTATGGGAAAGCCCTTGTCTCAGTTCAAAAGGGTCATAGACGCTAGAGTCCCAAATCCTTGAGGAATTTCTCTAGTCATGTATGTAAATATTTTGCCTTTTTGGGATTTTATATTTTGAAAAGATTTGTGTTTTTTATTGCGTTTCTAGAACTGATGCTCTGATTTCAGGTACAAGCATTAATTTGTGTAAGCCGAAATATGAGATGGTGGGAGAAGACTCTTAAACCCAACATGGTGGAGATTCAATCGAAGCAAGAAAATTTCACCTGTCTTCTCATTGAGGATCTGAAGCCAAAGAATCTTCATTGAGGACCCCTTTTCTCATATGGCTTATTAAAAATTGGAATATGATAGTCTTACCGTTTAATTTTACCGTTAGTTTTTATTGTTGTAATTTTTTTTTAATTTTTTTTTTACGTAATGATTAAGAAAGCATTTTTTAATAATATTATGATTTTTTTATTTTTTTAAAAAATTTTTAAAGTGTATAAAAATACATGTAAGAAAACAAAAAAATAAAACAAAAATGAATATACCTAATGGTAGCTTTCAGCAATAGTTGGCAACAGTGAACATAGCATCGTCCTTAAAAATTAAAAATATAAATATAAAAAGTATATGATGATCAATACTTTAATTAAAGTTGTTACATTATTGGCTTGGCTTGGATTGATGCAATTGAAATGATTGGTGTTTTTTAGAAAAAGAAAAAGAAATGATAAGTGTCAAATCAAATTTGATATTTAATTATTGTGTGTGAGTAATTGGTGTTTGGCAACTTTTTTGAACTAAAAGTCAAGAGGGTTGGGTGCTTGTCGGGTGGGCATTAGAAAATGGAAAAGTTAAGAAATTTTGCATATTTAATATTAAATGAAAGGTATTTGTTTAGTGCAACGGTACGAATTAAAAATGAAAATAATTTTTGAAAGATAGAGGACCTTCTTGTTCTTTAAAAAAAATTCTTTTATCTTTTTCAATAAAAAAAATTTATATGAATGTTGGTACGAGATTTGGTACGCCAAACCGCTTATACTTAGCTAGCCTCACAGTGATCAAAGAAACTTGCAGATAAGGTTTTTGTGTTACCTTTTGGCTTTATCTGTTATTCACACTCTTCCCCATCACTCAAAAGACTTAAACTTTTGTTTTATTTGAATCTTAAGAATTAATGAGTTTTGTAGTAACTCTTAAACAGTAATAGAGTAAAAAAATATAAGTAATGAGTTAATAGCTATAATAAGATTAATAGTATTTTTTTCTTTACTTGAAAAATTATAATATTGCATGAATTTTAGAGACACAAATAGATTACATGAAATAGAGTTGATTTTATGGAATTTATTAGATATACTTTATTAAAAAAGTAACTTTACATTTGACTATCAAATCAAGTCGCATTGGGTTTATTTTTGTATAGTTAAAATATTTTTCATAAAATTATGCAAAACTTGTGTAGGAAAGTTAAAGAAACAAATAATGAGAAATTAATAAGCTAGAAAATTAAAATATTTTGTTGAGGATCAATATCCCTCCACTTTATCTTTAATTTTAATTTTTCAATCCAAAAGTTACTTGGGAAAAAAAAAACAAAACGACAATATCATTAATCGACATTATGGAACAAAACTTTATTGAATATTTAAAGCACCTTTAGCGCTGGTTTACTTTTACTGAGGTCTTTTTGATATAAAATTTAAATTAATAAAATATTTTCATCTCTGCTAATACTTTCATCATCATTACTTATGATCATTGTTTAATTCAAATAAAATTTACCCTTTTATTTTCTTGTTATTATTACTTAAGATATGGTCACCCGTGTAACATGTTTAGTTTTAGTGCTGATGGAGAGGTGTTGTTAATAAATAAATAAATAACATAAAAATCATTCAACTGGGCATACGTACCTAGGCACGTAGGTACTTCTACTAGTGTGTGTGTATATATATATATAAGATTATCATTCAATCACCCCTATTTATTTGGCACCACATCTAGGGAAAAGATAGTGATGAAAAGTGAAAACTATATCCATAAAATCTTGTTCTTAATCCTCTTATCTTGTCTTTGAGACACTCGATCTCTTAATTTTAATTTCATAAATAAATATACTATAGGTAGCTATTAGAATTAATTACTCTTTGATTAAGGGGATATATACTCCACTACCTCTTGCTACCATCACTATAATACAATTGCTTTTTAGTGACGGTTGTGAATTTGTAATAACCCTCAAACTGTCATTAAAAAGACTTTCATGTGATAGTTTCTGAAAACCGTCACTAAAGGCCGATGAGTTTTTTTTACGTTCCAACGTATGAGAAAATTATGTTCGAACGTTACATATACGTTTGAACATGTGGCTACTTACGTTCGAATGTGAAATGTTTTGCCGCCAACGTTCTAACGTTAATTGTAAATTTAAATTAAATATGACTCTAATTTAAAATTTATGTGGTTTTTATAATGCATAATTTGTATACAAGTCTAAAAATTGACTTGTATATATTTATATATACACAATTTGAAAAATATAATAAATATTTATATATATAAATATAAATTTATATATACATATATAAATATATATTTATGTTTATATATATTTGAAATGCAATGTTTTTGTATTAAAGTTGAAAAATATAACATTAAAGAAGATTGAGAATTGAAATTAAAAAACCATAGATTTATTAAATAATATTGTTCCTTACAAAAATTAAAAAAAAAATACAAAATATGATAGAAGTACGTAAACAACACTCAGATGATAGCATTGTTTGCACATAACTTTCAATGTGTAGATATTTCCCAACCTCTACCGAGGAAGACCATCTCTCAGGTTCCTCTGCTTCTATATGAGTTCGTCGAATTCGTTGATTAGAGCATCTCGCTCTACCATAACAGTATGAGCCCCGATTCGAGCAATGTTCTGAGTGGCTCATTCCCTTCCTCGTTTCCTAGTATGCAAATGATGAGTCATATCCTGAAAATAGAAAAGAAAAAAAAAATTATGAGTTCCATTGATGCATCTTTTGTTATAATTTTAAACTGCTATGCATAAACGTTCGAACATAGAGAAACATACGTTAGAACGTTAAGATAAAACGTTCGGACGTGTATATTTTACATTCGCACGTAAAATACATTTTGTTCGAACGTAGAATGTATAATATATTTCATTATTTTATGTTCGAACGTAATACATACAGGTTCAAACATTTGGCTATATGTTCGAACGTATGTGTTTACGTACGAACGTAAAAGATAAACATCAAATTGTTGAAAGCATAATTAATAAATTTAAAAACATTACGTTCGAACGTTAAATCTTATATGTTCGGACGTGGAAGGAAACGTTAGAACGTGAGAAATAAAATGTTAGAACGTTGAAGTCCATCGTTGAACATTTCTTGATTGATTTTTCAAAATATATTAATAACATATTATTTTATTAATGTATGTTATATATTATAATGGATACTATAACATATAGCATACTATATCTAATATTATATTATAATATATTGTATATTATATTGTAAAATACATTATAGCCAAATGTCATTCACTATATATTATATTTTCATTTAAAGTATTATGCTATCATAGTGTATATATATAGTATATGTACTTATATAATATATATATATTATAAAGGTTGTTGTTAGTTTTATTAATTATAGCCAAATATCTATCACAATATATTATGTTTCTATTTAAAGTATTATGCTATCATAGTATATATATATAGTGTATGTACGTATATATATAATATAAATATACTATATATATAAGTTGTTATTAGTTTTATTAATTATAACCAAATATCTATCACTATATATTATGTTTCCATTTAAAGTTGTATGGTATCATAATATATATATAGTGTATGTACTTATATATAATATATATACTATATATATAGGTTGTTATTAGTTTTATTAATTATAACCAAATGTCTATCACTATATATTATGTTGTCATTTAAAATATTATGCTATCATAGTGTATATATATATAGCATACACTATATATATATATAAGTGAATGTACTAATATATATTTAAATATTTAAAAAAAAACTATTATCATAATATTTAAAATCACTTCCTTAATCATTATGTTGCGGATAAAATAAAAAATAAAAAAATGTTATTGATTGTAGTATATATATAACATGAATATTAAATATAAGAATATATAAGTATATTATATTATATATTTTGTTATATGATATATCTCATTTTTCTTTATAAATGTATTGAGTTATTATAAGTGAGACTTTACTACCAGTGAACCTCCAATGATGTATATATTGCTGGGAAAGTCCATTCAAGGCGATTTATAAGGTTTTTTTCAGTGAAATTAATCAAGGGATTATAGTAACTCCCCTTGTAGTGATATTATATATACTGCTATTTAGTGTATATAATATATTATGTAACTATAATATATAATAGTAATTATGAATATGTTATATAATATAATAATCAAGTTATATTTACGTTCTAACGTGCATTATTTACGTTCTAACGTATAAATTAAACGTTCGAACGTTAATTCAAATGAAATATTTTTTTACATGAAAACACGCACGGGAGGNGCGGGAAATTTCCCGCTCAATTGTATCGTTCGAATGTTAAATTATATACGTTCGAACGTACGAAAATTGTTGGCGGGAAATTTCCCGCTCAATTGTATCGTTCGAACGTTAAATCCTATACGTTCAAACGTACGAAAATTGTTGGAGGGAAATTTCCCACTCAATTGTATCGTTCGAGCGTTAAATCCTATACGTTCGAACGTACGAAAATTGTTGGAGGGAAATTTTTCGCTCAATTATCGTCTTCTGTGCTCAGCATTCACGTTCGAACGTTTAAATTAAACGTTCGAACGTGAATGCTGAAAATTTGGGAGGCTGAAAGTAACGTTCGAACGTATAAATTAAACGTTCAAACGTGAATGCTGAAAATTTGGGAGACTGAAAGTAACGTTCGAACGTTTAATTTATACGTTCGAACGTGAATGTTAAAGTAACGTTCGAACATATAAATTAAACGTTCGAACGTTAATTCAAATGAAATTTTTTTTTACATGAAAACACGCACGGGAGGAAGCAGTCATTTCTGCTTCCCCCGTGCACGAAATAGAGAGAGAGAGGGTGAATGGTGAGCGAGGGTTAGAGAGAGAGAGAGTTTGATTGAGAGATGGTTAGAGAGAGAGAGAGAGTGAGAGAGGTTAGAGTAAGAGAGAATATTANGCACGGGAGGAAGCAGTCATTTCTGCTTCCCCCGTGCACGAAATAGAGAGAGAGAGAGAGAGAGAGAGAGAGTGAGTGAGTGAATGGTGAGTGAGGGTTAGAGAGAGAGAGAGAGAGTGAGAGAGAGTATTGTTATTGTTAGAATGGGTTAGAGTGAGAGATCACATCTAAATTGTATAAGAGAGTGATTATTGAGGGTTAGGATTTTGAAACTATTTTGGTAAGGAAAAACCATTCTTTCCATTATTTGCAATTTTATGATATTTCTCTTGTGTTTTTTATATTTTATGTCTCTAACAAGTTAGTATTGTTTTTTTTTAAGGAGGTGGTTGTTTTGATAAATTGAAAGCTTATCATTTGTAAGAGGATATTAAAAAGTGCTAGATATATTTTTAAACTTTAGTTATATATGTTTATGGCTTGAGTTTGAGGAATATTGTGAAAATAGATAATATGGACTAGAAATATCATAATTATTATTTATAAATTTTGTGAATATTTTGTGAGTTTATGGTATATATTAAGGAATTAATATGTTTAGAAATATTGTTGTGGGAATATTGTTATATTTAGATAAATGTTGTGGAGATATTGTGATAATGTTGTGATATGGATTTTAAATATTGTGATTGTTGTTTATTAAGTATATTTATATTTTATAAGTTTATAGTTTTTATTGATGAGTATTAATATATTTAGAAATATTGTTGTAGAAATATTGTTAAAATATTGTGATATGGATTATAAATATTGTGATTATTGTTTATGAATTTTGTTAATATTTTGTGAGTTTATGATGTTTATTGATGAATTAATATATTTAGAAACATTGTTGTAAGAATATTGTTATGTTTAAATAATTTTGTTGTGGAAATATTGTGATATGGATTTGAAATATTGTAATTATTGTTTATTAAGTATATTTATATTTTGTGAGTTTATGATGTTTATTATGAGTATTAATATGTTTAGAAACATTGTTATGGAAATCTTGTTATCTTTAAACAACTCTGTTGTGGGAATATTGTGAAAATGCTGTTATATGGATTGTGAAATATTGTGATTATTATTTATTAAATGTATTTATATTTTGTGAGTTTATGGTATTTATTGATGAGCATTAATATGTTTAGAAACATTATTGTGGGAATATTGTTATGCTTAGATAACTTTGTTGTGGGAAAATTATGCAAATGTTATAATATGGAATGTGAAAAATTGTGATTATTGTTTATTAAGTGTATTTATATTTTGTGAGTTTATAGTATTTGTTTATGAGTATTAATATGTTTAGAAATATTGTTGTGGGAATATTGTAAAAATATTGTGGTATGGATTATAAATGTTGTGATTATTGTTTATGAATTTTGTTAATATTTTGTGAGTTTATAGTGTTTATTGATGAATTAATATGTTTAGAAACATTGTTGTGGGAATATTGTTATGTTTAAATAATTTTGTTGTGGAAATATTGTGATATGGATTTGAAATATTGTAATTTTTATTTATTAAGTATATTTATATTTTGTGAGTTTATGATGTTTATAGATGAGCATTAATATGTTTAGAGACATTATTGTAGAAATATTGTTATGTTTAAATAATTTTGTTGTGAACATATTGTGATATGAATTGTGAAATATTATGATTATTTTTTATGTTGTGGGAATATTCTTATGTTTAGATAATTTTGTTGTAGAAATATTGTGAAACTGTTATGATATGGATTGTAAAATATTATGATTATTTTTTATTAAGTGTATTTATATTTTGTGAGTTTATGATATTTGTTGATAAGTATTAATATATTTAAAAATATTGTTTTGAGAATATTGTAAAAATGTTGTGGTATGGATTATAAATATTATGATTATTGTTTATGAATTTTGTGAATATTTTGTGAATTTATGGTATTTATTGATGAATTAATATGTTTAGAAATATATTAATATGATGAATTAATAGAGCTCAAGTCCCTTTTAGCGCAACAGTCTCATTTAGAGATGCGTTTGCAGGCCCAATACAGAGACCAGGAGGAAAGAATTCCCAGTGAAGTCCAAGAGCAAGTACAACGAGAGATGATGATACAAATAGAGCATGTTATGTCATTGCAACAACAACGGGATGGGCGAGGAAAAAAGAAATGTATTATTTCAATTATATTCATGTATATAACTTTTAGTATTTAATTTTTAAAGCTTATAATACATTATTAGTTGTAAAATATTTATAGTGTGCAATATAATACAATTAGTATGTTTTTTAATTTTATGAAATTAATATTTCTAATCTGTACATTCGAATGTAAACAAAAAACGTTTGAACATTATTTCACATTCAAACGTAATTACAGAAAATTACTACATAACGTTGGAACATACTTGTAAACGTTTGAACGTACTCACCCCCAAACGAACAAAGCTTTCAAACAAACGTTTCTTTAACATTTGAACAAGCGTTCGAACGTTATACTCATTACGTTCAAACATTGTTCCATTAACGTTCGAACAAAAATTTGAACGTTTAAAGCAGTTAACGTTCGGACGTAAATATGATACGTTCGAACAATAATCAACGAACGTCAACTTCCGTCATTCGAATGTCAACTACTCGGGTTGGCATTTGGACGTAGCTATTTACTTTTTAACGTTAGTTTATGTGACAATTTTGAGCCGTCGCAAAAAACAGAACGTTCGAACGTTCTTCCAAACGAAACTCCAACCGTCACTAAAAATACTTTTAGTGACAGTTCAATAGTAAAGCGTCACCAAATGTTTTTTTGACTCACATTAGGTGACGGTAGTGACGTTTTGGTTATTTTTTGTGACGGTTTCTTCTATCATAAAAGACTATTTGTGTTGTAGTGCATGATAGCACCTAGCTAGCTAGTGTGATAAGCACCAATCGTGTTCGGGCAATGAAGCTTACACTCATTCACATTTGGTTCATCTTGCAATGCCTTGGCCCTTTTGTTCTTCTAACATGAAAGGTGGCCGGTCTTTCATCAAGGCTTAGGTATCCACTCGACATCTTAGCGGTGGGATAGGATACCCACATCCGATCAAAGTTCCATTTGAGTGCCACCTAACGTAGAGGAGAGCTCTTTCTAGGTGGGTCACTTCGCGTAAGACATTGCCGATTTGGACTAGTGGGTCACATGAGAGGTTCGCGTGAAGCTTAACCTTTTATTGAATTTTAAAAAAGTACTTTTCATTGAGAAAATAGCTTGGGTACATGAGTGTTGGAATGGTGGCTTGATTTCTTGTTGAAAATATCATTTCAAAAACTAGGCTTGATTGGGGCTCGAACTTAGCTCGAGTGAACTTTAGACAGATTGTTCGCTCGATATCTACTTAAGCAAATGTTCAGAATACTTAATTCCAAAGTCGTTTTATATATAAATGTATTTTTGTAGAGGTGAGTACGGCCAAAAAAGAGAGAGAACTCATGTTGTGATATTTGAGAGCTCATTGGGTGTATTAAGGCTTTGGAATTGAGGAGTAATTTGTGATACATCTCTTGTACTCCATCTTTGATAGTGAATTCCTTGAGATCGATTCCGCCAGTTGAAGTAGGCTATCGTTTGAAGTCGAACCACTTAAATCTTGGTCTCTTTGTGTGATTGCTGATTTTCATTTCTGTTTTGACTCTGATTTGCTTCAACTATTACTTTCTCTAGTTCGTCTCTAGATCTCCACTTGATCCCAATAAACTGGTATCAAAGTGCCAGGCTCTGTGGAAGATCTTTATTCTTGAGAGATGGCTTCAGTAAAATTTGATGTAGAGACGTTCAATGGTCAAAACAGTTTCATCTTGTGGCGCATCAAGATGAGGGCCTTGTTACGACAACAAGGGTTTTTGAAAGTCTTAGAGGAGAAGGTGTCGGATGAACCTTCTATATCAATAAAGGAAGAGGAAGAGATAAGCACATAGTTTGATTTTGTTATTTCTTTCTGATAGAGGTTTGCGCAAAGTGGCCGACGAAGAGACCGCCTCGGGTCTTTAGAGGAAATTGGAGAATCTGTATTTAAAGAAATCACTCACCAACTGTTTGTATTTGAAGCAACGGTTGTACAATCTTCGAATGAAGAAAGGTACGCCTATTTTTGATAATTTAGACAAATTTAACAAAATTATTATGGATCTAAAGAATATTGATATTAAACTTGATGAGTAAGATCAAGTTTTAATTCTATTGTTGCCTATGTCGTTTGATAACTTTGTGAACTCAATGTACAATAGATATACCATCTCTTTGGCGGATATAAAATCTGCTCTAAATTTTAAGGAGTTGAGAACAAAATTGGGTGTACAAGACATAGATAATCAAGTCGATGGCTTGTTTGTGAAATATTTCTCTGGTGATAGATCTAGTGGAAGAGGTTTGCATCAAGGTTGGGGTAATTCCAGTGGTAACTCTAAATCTAACAAGAAAAATGTGTGATTGTCACTATTGTCACAAGTTTCGTTATTACAAGAATAAGTGCCCAGTTTAAAAAAGGAGGAAGCAAAAATTCCTCCAATATTTTTAGCATTGTTGAGAATACTATCAGCTCTGATATTATCCTAGCAGTCAGTGGCTCTAGCGGTCGTTTTGGTAACAAATGGGTCTTGGATTTAGCTTGTACGTTCCATATGTGTCCTAGGAGAGATTGGTTCACTACCTACGAATCAATCAACGGTGATTTCGTTTTGGTTGGGAATGATATGGCTTATGATATTGTCATGATCGATTCAGTTAAGATTAAGATGTATGAGGGAACCATTAGAACTTTGTCTAACGTTTGGCATATTCCATCTTTTAAGAAAAAACTTATATCTTTGGGCATTCTTGACTCCTTTGGTTATCAGTATTCAGCTGAAGGTGGAGTCATTCGAGTCTATAAGGGCTCTTCGGTTGTAATGACTGGTATGAAGACAAATGGTCTTTATTTTCTTCTTGTTGAGACAATGATTGGTGCAGCTGCATCTTTAGACATTCCAAATTCAGGTATTACTTGTTTATGGCACATGTGATCGGGTCATATGGTTCACGATCACGGTCATTTGTGAGTAGGCAGCATTTTGCTTTTGTGTAATCAGAAGTCAGGAAAACTTAATTTTTTTTTCTTGTTAGCATTGTTTCTTTGTGAAGTAGTGCAGAATCAATTTTACTGCAGTTTGTTTGTTCTGATCTTTGGGGTAATCTTGTGCACGGTGGTGCTCTACTCTTACTCATGTTGTTTGGTGACCATTTTGAAAAAAATGATGGACTTGTTTTTTCTAAAGCAATGAGTGACGTGTTTGATGCGTTCAAGCACTTGAGAAGACTAGTGATCTACAGACAATAAGGTAAAGCATTTTTCAAACCGTACAGTTGGATCCACTCCATAGAAGTGGGGTAACTAAATGGATGAATCAAATTCTTGAGGAAAGCCCATAGTATGCTTTTGAGTTTGCTAGGCTTGTCTACAGATTTGGGTCAAACGGTCAATACAACTTGCTATTGGGTGAACTGTTCTTCTTTTACAGTGTTTTTTGTCTTTTACAGTGAAAAAGATCAGGGTTATAGCAAGAAGGTAGAGTTGTTGGGAGAGTTTCATAATAGAGTGCAGGTGGAACTCTAGATTATACTATTGGAAATGATCATAATTTTGATTGTCATTGGCGCATAGTGAGAGCGAGTCTATAGTTTCGTCGGGTATATAGAGGAGGTTGTTTGGACATCTTTGGGATATGCTCATGCAGACTTTGTGGTGTTTTTACTTTTGCGGAGTTGCAGAGAATATTTGTTGTTAGCCTTTGTGTGTATTCGGAAGTCGTCGTTCAAGTAAGTTTTCTGTATCGTAGTGCATTTGTCTTTGTGTGAAGAGATTGAGATTCTTCATTAGGACCAAGCCTTTTATTTGGTCAAGTTTTCTATGGAATTGAAGATTTTGGATGGAAATTGAGTTCTTCAAGGATAGACGTTGTGTTTTGTTTAGAATTTATGGAGGAGTCTCTTTTTCAATCTTCTTGTTGTGGAATTCACCTTTTTTTTTCAAGTTTGACGGAATTCAAGCCAAGGTAGAGATTTGTTGGAATTGTGGCTTGATTTCTATTGAAAACGTTAATCCAAAAACTTGGCTTAACTGTGGCTCGTCCTTGGCTCGAGCAAACTTCATACAGATTGTTCACTCGACAGTCTGCTCAAGAGAATGTTCAGAAAACCTAATTCCTATGTCGTTTCATATATAAACGTATTTTTGTAGAGTGTGAGTG
Source organism: Pterocarya stenoptera (assembly GCA_003123785.1). Taxonomy (NCBI): domain Eukaryota; kingdom Viridiplantae; phylum Streptophyta; class Magnoliopsida; order Fagales; family Juglandaceae; genus Pterocarya; species Pterocarya stenoptera. The sequence continues at coordinate 27,027 of QEOT01005534.1, forward strand.
AGGCCAAAAAAGAAATAACTCCTTTTATGATATTTGAGACCTCATTGGGTGTATTGAGGCTTTGGAATTGAGGGGTGATTTTTGATATCTCTCTTATACTCCATCTTTGATAGTGAATTCATTAAGATCGACTCCTCCAATGGATGTTGGTTATCGTTTGAAACCGAACCACTTAAATTTTGGTGTCTTTGTGTGATTGCTGATTTCTATTTCTATTTTGACTATAATTTGCTTCCGCTATTACTTTCTCTACACCTAGTTTATCTCCAAATCTCCACTTGATCCCAACAGTGAGCATGTCGTTGGAGATTATATTTGTTAAAGAATGTGATTGCTGAAAATTTTGATAATTAAGAAAAATATGTATTTTGTTGTTCTCTTATATATGCATTCTTGCTTAATTTGTCCATTATTATATATCATTTTCTTAAAATTATTTTATCATAGTCAATCGAGCTTACGTTTGTTCATGCATGAGCTAAAACAACCATTTTCTTTCAAGAACAATGGTAGTGTATATATATATAGCTCCAAACTGGTACTACGTACTCATACGATGCTAGTGTTTGATCTGGTTATGGCTTGCTATCATTCTTGTTTCACTTTCCTCATTTATTTTTTAATTAAAGTTTGCTATACTACTTGCAGGTCCTACAGAGGGAGCAAATTATGAATAAATGTCATGAGATGACATATTAGAATCTTGACATATCAAAGAAGTGAAGGAATACATAGACTCTTGCATTTCTAGTATCAGTCTTTTGGGTACGTAATTATTGAATATCTCTACATAATAGTTTTGTGTCTTCTTTATTTATATTTCATATTAATTAGTTAACTTACGGTCCATTACCTTGAGATTATATATATGCCTAATACTAACCTTAAGGGTCTGATTCTAAAGTTCAAAGAAAACACAACTAACAACTTCAAAAGATCAACTTTTGTTGAAACTTACTGAACTCATTCAGTAAGTCGTTTAAAAAGGGAGTATCTCAAATCTCTTTGTTTGCTAGTACTGATGTTTTGGTATTTTCCTATGTTCTACTTTAACTCTTTCTATGTCTAGGTTGAGCTTGATCTTGCCTAGTTCAAAAGAGTTAAAGGAAGGGTTAATGCTCTTGATGTTGAGCTATTTGAGGATCTCTTTCCCTTTACAACAAGAGCAATATGCAGCAACAGATCCAGCTATCCTAATGAGACTGGTTGACAAAAGATATAATTGGTGGGAATAGCTAACCTTACACAAGACACTAGCGCATAACATGAGATGATTGCTACCAGTAGAGGCAATCCTTGGGAGAACATTGAAAAGATGTCAATGCTACTGGTTAATAATATCAAGGATTTCGTGCAAACAAAAAATCCTGACATGGATGCTCCTTCAAGAGAAAAATTTCTTTCTCCAAGTTGCAGTAGACAAGCATCCAATGAAAAATAATCATCATGCCTTAGTGATACCAGAGGATTTTCACGGTCGAACGGCCCTGGAGTTGATGAATGTGATGACTTTTTCTAAACTTTATCTCACACAGATGTGAGATGGTTGCTTGTATTGAGCATGTATAGGAATAAGAATTAGATGGAAGGAACTATAAAAGGGATGATCCAAAGGATTTGTAGGGATTACAAAGATTCAAAAAGGTTTTATACATGGAGTATAGACAAACTCCTAGAGTTACAGTGTGTGAGCTGTAGAGGTATCATTTCCCCTCAAACGAGGTCATGGGATGAGGTCAAGTTTGTTGCACAGGTGATGGAAGGTCAACTTTGCAAAAGGTTTCGTAAAGTTTTCTGTGAGTCGGTGCTAAGAAGGAACAAATGTTGTTTGAAGAGATCCAAGTGCCACCTTTTCATGTACATAATGGAAGTTTAGCTCAATATGCTTAGTGCGGCTGTGAAATACTAGGTTTACAGTCATGTGCAGGGTGTTAGTATTATCAGAATGCAAAAGAGGGAGTGAAGTAAAGGAATGTTGAGGTCACGGAACAAGAAGGAAAGCCACGTAAGCTTTGCTGCAGAAGAGCCCTTAGATCCGTATTTGGCCTTGGCACTTGAACGAGTTATGGTTGGTTGCTTTCTGTATAGAAGCCAGTGGTGGAGCGATGAGTGGTGGGGGCAACCAACCTTGCATACATCAAAGAAGGCATATAGGTCCAAAGAGCTGGATGAGGGAATGCGGAGACCACAATTAGCAGTACAATGCACGTAAAGTAAGATACGCTTGACAAGGTTGAAATTCTTAACCGTTGGTGCATGCATAATTGACATAGTAAGAAAGATCTAGAGGTGTGAATGTTAAGTGCTGAAAACCACCAACCAAGCTGCTACAGTGAGTAGGATCACTATATGGCATTGGTGTGGAAATGGGTATGCACGAACCCATGGGCATGCTCGGGAAGGTCGAAGGCCTCAGGTTTGGGAAAGCATCATGCCAATGGTGGAACATTAAACCTCAATGCCAAGAATATGATGGAGAGACCTAGGTCTTTTTTGGAAAAGTCAATGTTAAGCTAAGAGATGAGCCAATCGAGCATATCTAGATTTTCACCGGTGAGGACCATGTCATCAACATTCAAAATCAAGACCAAGAGGCCATTATATGACTTACAAATGATCATGTTGGGATCGTTGACATTTTAGTAGAAGCCAAGTTAAAGGAGAATTGGCTGAGACAATCAAACAAAGCTTTGGGAGCTTGTTTGAGATCATATAATGCCTAAGAGAGTTTGCATACATGGTTTGGACGGTCTAGGTTAGTGTATCATGGAGGTTGTTGCATATATACTAGGGTAGATAGGTAACGGTGGAGGAAGGCATTCTTTAAGCCAAGTTGCCTAATTTTCTAGCCTTTAACAACAACAACAATAAGAACAATTTGAATACTTACTGGTTTGATGATTGTAGAGAATGTTTATGAAAAGTCGAGACCATCTACTTAATTGAACCCTTTTGTGACTAACCTCGCTTTGAGGTAATCCAAAGATCCATCCGAGTTGAGTTTTGCTCGATAAACCCATTTGCATCCAATTATGTTCGTAGAGTGTTATGGAGGTACAAGTTGCATAGTGGAGTTGGCAGCGAGGGCTACAATTTATTCTTCCATGGCGGTTGTCTAGTCGGGATGGCATTTGTAACACCCCACTTGAAAGGTCCATTAAGACTTGACCTTGGCTCCCTTAATCTTGGTTAGTGTAAGTTGATGAATATATTTTTTGAAAAAATTTTAGGGATTAATTTTTTTTTTTTTTTTTGCTAAAGAATCATATTTTGGGTTTAGCTATAATTATTGAAAGAGTTTCAGTATTTTATTTTAGGATTTACTACCAAAGAGACCAATAGTGGTATGACACTTGGCATTATTAGTGAGCTAAGCAAAAAGGGCTAAGTATGGAAGGATTTAGGGGTAAGCCCAAGAGTATTTAATTAAGGGCTCTGAATCACTAAGGATGTGATGGGTTAGGAATAGGTTTCATAAGCCTAGACCCATTTGGACTTATAAGGTTTTAGGCCCCTCTTGAAGAACCTTAGAAATTAAGCCCAATGTGTCGTAGTCTTGAAGCCTTTGGGCTTAACTTGGTAAGAGTGAAGGCCTTTAGCCTAACCTTAGAAAGACAAGTTATTTGGACCGAAAATTGATAGGTCCTTGAGGCCTTAGATTAGCCCTCAAATCTAAACATAAGGTCCATTCAATAATCCACACCAAAGCCCCCATCCAAGGCTTACACAAATGACCCAACAAGCCCAAGCCACAAGGCTCAACAACCTTGTCTTTCATTTTTATCCATCTAATTGAAAACTACGTACACCATACCACTAGTTGTTCTCAAGCCTAAGATGTGCCACATGGCCCTAGGGTTTCCACCAAACCATGGTTAAACTTCTAACTTGAATTAAGATGCACTAATCTCACACATGTTTAGTAACCTCTAAACGATGTTTATAGCTTAATTTTTCTTTAATTTATTTCCCACATTTATAAACTGAAATTTTTGGTTTCTATTCTTGATTTGCATTTTTCTTAGACTAACTTATAATATTAGGCTTGACCCAATACATGTCATTAAGAGCCAAGCCATGTTAATAACCAAATCGGCACCTAGGTGCACCTTCATATGTGCATTGCACCTAGCCCCTAGCCCACACTATTTCCACCATTTCTCAAGGGAAATTTCATCAATCACAACTCACCACATCACTTAAGGTTTAGTTTTAGCAATGGACAAAATACCTTCAAGAAACCAAACCAAAACCCAACCATTTACTTAAGAAATCTAGTTGGCACCAAATTGAATACCCTTAGTTTCTTCAAGAAATTTTATGTTCTTCATTGAGCCATCTCCACATACCACCAACCTTTCCCTCCAATCCCTAAAAATTTACAAAATCACTCATAAGCCTATTGACCAATGTTTCCCCAAGGAAGTGTCAAAACCGGTTGGCATTGGCACTAGGTATCACTCGGCTACCACCATCACTTTGCTTTCTTCCCATTTTCTGCTCATGTATAATCACATGGCATCCAATCCATCCCTCTTCCCTCACCTAAAAAGGCTTCAAATGAAGGTCATCATACCTACAAAATAAATCCAAAGAGATGAGACAAACAAGTGATGAAAACTGGGCAATTTGAAGACCCCTACCCGACAGCATTATGGCATTAACTCACCATGCAGTCCTTTGCATTTTGTTTTTATTTATACACCTTGGCAGCACCTGCACCCACAAAACACAAGGCAACACCTAAAAATGTAGAAATGATGAGAGTTGAACACTATTAACCTACACAAGTGATGACATAAGCTGAAACTTGCATCAACACACTCCACTGCCCACATCAACCAATCCCAAGCCTTTTTTTATCCAAATCCAACGTCTCCCACCCTCCTTGAAGCCTATAAATACCTCCCTCACCTCCTCATTTCCCCACACCACTCTTCCAAGCATTCTCTTGAATCTTGAGAGCATTTCTCCTCTTAGTGTGCAAAGAGAGTGAAACCAAGTGAGTTTGTGAGAGTTCTTCGGAGAGGTTGCGTTGGGAACTCTAAAGGGCCATCAATTTTGTAAATAACCTTGCCCTAATCTTTTTTTAGTGTTAAACATAGCATGTTAGGATTTAAATTATACATGGGAATGAATTTTGGTTGAATTTAATTAGGTTAAATGGGAAGTATTGAATGCATAAATTGTTTTGGGTTGAGTTTTTAGCTATGGCATCTCTTCATATAATTTTATATGATTTACTAATGTTTTAGGATGAATTTTGAAAGTTTAAATTTGAGGTTGAAAGCATGCCATGATAGGTTTTAAATTCATATCTTGTTAATCATCAAGAATGTTTTGGTTTTGCTTAGTTTAAGTTTAATTCATGAAGTTTTGATTAATTTTATTAGGCTTGAATAATGAGAAATTAGAAAATTGAAAAGCCTTGTGATTGGGATAAGAATGAAAATGCATGATTAAGTTAAGTTTTAAAACATCTCTTGGTAAAGAAAGCTAGAAACATCGTGCATATGCTTAATGGATGCTTTAGTTTTGACCTTAATCCATACTTAAGTGTTGGGATGAACTTGTAGGACTTAAACCTAAGATTTTAAATTATCCCTACGGTTATATTCAAGATTTCATTAGAGGAAATTTGAAGCACATATGCATCCATAGAGGTTTTAAATTGAAATCATACATAGGCGTTAAAGGATGCATGGCACAGGCTAGGTGTAGTTAACTTAGTTTTGATTTGAATCTTGAAATTTTAATCTATAGATGATTTTAGAACAAGAAAATATGAGATTTGTGAAATTTGGTGATTTTTGGGACTCATTTGCAAATAGTAAAAATTTAGGACCTTAGTGACAATTTTGTAAAGTTTAGGGATAATTTTGGAAATACAAATTCTTGAAACCTTTTAATTATGAACATCTTCCTTAGAATTTTAAATCCAAACTTCGAATAACTTTGTTTACAACCTCATCAATTCTCTAACTCAGGAAGTTTATAAGTTGGCCTCTAACTTATACATTAAAAATTTATTTATGATTTATTGATAAATACCACATTCGTGACATAACTGTCATTTTGAGCATGAAACATCATGTTATATGATACATTGAGTACATGACTACTTGCTTACATGACATGTGCAATTTTCATCATTTGAGCACGTTATACAAAATTATTATTTTCACATTAAGCATACTTATAAACACAAGTCATGAAAAATATTTTCAAACATAGCATGAAAACTTAATTTTTGTCATGACCCCAAATATTAGGATAGGAAATTATCTTATTGGAACTCCTCTACCTACTCTAAAATGGGGTGGTAATCCTGGGTTAACGAACAACAGTTAACAAGTTTTGAATGAATTCTTTTTAAAGAATACTGGAGCGAAATCAAAATTTTATAGCACTTAAGGTTGATGGGTGCATATGTTATAATATTATGTTACCAATGCATTGAGAACGAGTTTGCAGACAACATATATAGCTTCAACATGAGTTATACTACGATCATCAGCAGGTACTCACAGTGCATACGGAGAACTGTGATGATACCATACGTTATGATGTTAATGTTAATGATAATGATGACTTAATGATACTGCAATGTTATGTTTTTTAAAGTTGAAATTAAAAATGTTCTCAGTAAGAACATGTGCATAAAAACTTTTATGAAAATGTTGAAGAATCTGGATGGGAGACAAATACTAACTTTCTGCATAGAATTCATTTCATATTTATCAGCTGGACCTCAATCGAAGACTAGACCTTATTTTGATGTTCATAGCTTTAACTTTTCGTACTTTAGAGCGTATAAAAGAGTTGGTCCAACCATGGAGACTTGTTATTTTAAGTATATTGTATTAAGGATATGCTACCTTTAAGCTTAAACTTTTGATGGTCATTAATGCTATTGAGATGTTTTAGTTCATTCTGGCATGAGTTATATTTAGCTACCCTTATTCTGTTACGATTATTGCATACTGCTAGTTGTATTCTAGAATGTATTGCATATTAACTGTCATGAATGAGGGTATGTAACCATGTGTTGCATGTCTCAAAGCTCTAAGTCTTCATTTCATCCCAAGCTGAGGTTTGGGAGCTTCACAGGGTGGTAACAGAGCAATTACATTTTTAGGTAAAACCACATGTCCTTACAAATGATATGCCAGAGTGTAAGTTTGAATATTTAGTTGGATAGGCTTGAATTTTGAAACTGAAATTGGATCTAATACGCGTGTCTCTCAAGATTTGGACGATCGAAACAAAATGACATATGACAAAAGGGAAAGAAACTCCTGGGATCCAATGCTCGTAGGGAATAGGACCACTTGCTAGACAGAGGACACAATTTGGCAGATGCAAGTCACCAAATGACAAAAACAATGAAACAGCAAGAAGAGATTATCCTAAGGCAGAACTAGCAATAGCCTCGCCTAAAAGGGCAAGAGAGGATGGAAAACCGAGACTGCTCATACAAAAAGTTTTTGAAATACCGATACCCTAACTTCATGGGAACCGAAGGACCCAGGAGGACCAACAAGTGGCTACACGATCTCGACAGGACCTTCGAGATCAGCAACTGTATTGAGGAACAAACGATGCAGTACGCCGGACATTTGCTGCAAGGAGGCTGGTGTCTAGTGGGATACTTAGAGACAACTGCTGATAAGGGAATTGGGCAACTTCACTGCTCTAACCTAGGATAGTTTCAATGGAAGAGTTTGATAATCGATTCATCCCGGAATCAATGAAGCAACAGAAGGCTCAAGAGTTTGCCATTTTCGTACAAGGAGATTTCACAATCGAGCAATATGCTGCAAAGTTTATGGAGCTGGAAATGTTCGCTCCGCATCTAATCACCACCGAAAAGATGTAGGCATAGAAATTCCAAAGAGGACTGCAGCCTCGGATCCGCAGTTACGTAGCTGGATTTCACATCACTACTAAGTATATGGTAGTTAATTGTGCTTTAGGTAAAATCACATTATACGAATATTTTGCTCCTGCCTTGTTTGACTCAGGCGCAACGAGGTCTTTTGTGTAAGCAGCGTTTGCACGAACGTCTAAACTATCGACCCAAACGTTACCTCAAGCAGTAGTAGTGTCGAATCCTGATGGAAGCACGATCACCTGTACCTGAGTCCTTAGAAACTGCCCGCTAAGCCTAGGTGGAAGGGTGATGGAAGCGAATCTGATCATCTTCAATTTATTGGAATTCGATATAATACTAGGAATGGACTAGTTATCCAAGCACTGTGCTAGGAAACATTGCATAAACAAGGAGATTATCTTCGATCCACCAGAAGTTGGATGGATCCGTCATACGATAGGGACAATGAAGGCTACACCCTCTCTAGTTTCGACTTTACAAGCAAGGAAGTGCAACGCTAGTGGTGCTACAACTTATCTAGCATTCATAGTAGAAGACTCCGATAGAAATAAGGAGATTCAGGGAATACCCTTAGTTGAAGAATATCCTGAGCTTTTCATTGACGACCTACTACAACTCCTATCCATAGATCACTCTACCAGCTCCACAAGAGTTAAAGGAGTTGAAAGAGCAAATCGAGGAACTGCTGGAGAAGGGATTCATTCAACCTAGTTCGTCATCTTGGAATGCGCCAGTTTTGTTTGTAAAAAAGAAAGATAGGTCATTAAGAATGTGTATTAATTGTAGGGAATTGAACAAGGTAGCAAGGACCTATTAGACCAATTGCAAGGAGCATTGGTGTTCTCAAAGATAGACTTGAGGTTAGGATATCATCAGCTCAAGATTAGGGCGTAGAATAACCAAGACGGCGTTTCGAACCAAATACGGGCACTATGAATTCTTATTAATTCCCTTCGGTCTAACCAATGCCCCTACCGCATTCAGGGATATGATGAACATAGTATTCAAACCCTACCTGGATAGCTTTGTCATCATATTCATTAACGACATACTTATCTACTCTATAAGTAGGAAGAGCATAAACAGCATCTCTGCTTAGCTTTAGAGAGATTAAAAGAGTAGAGGTTATATGCCAAATTTAGCAAGTGTGAATTTTGGCTTAAGGAGGTGAAATTCTTGGGGCATGTGATCTCAAGCCAAGGAGTGGTAGTTGATCCAAGCAAGAGCACGGCTGTTGTGAATTGGAAGCTTCCAACCAATGCACACGAGATTCAGAGTTTCCTTGGGTTAGCCGGTTACTATCAAAGGTTCGTAGAAAGATTCTCTAAGGTATCAGGGCCACTCATTGCTCTAACCAAGAAAAATGACTAGTATGTATGGACGGAAAAATGTGAGCAAAGATTTCTGGAGCTCAAGGAAAGGCTCACAACCGCACTGGTGTTAGCATTGTTGAACCACATAAGCCTTATGTGGTGTATAGTAACGCGTCTAAATTAGAACTTGGATGCGTACTCATGCAAGAAGAACGAGTTGTCGCCTACGCTTCACGACAATTGAAAAACCATGAGCAAAACTACCCCACCCACGACTTAGAACTAGCCGCTACAGTTTTCGCCTTGAAGATTTAGAGGCACAACTTATATGGCAAAACTTGCCGAAACTTACGAGATCTACACTAACCATAAAAGTTTCAAGTACTTATTCAGCTATAAAAATCTAAATATGAGGCAGAGAAGGTGGTTGGAAATGATTAGAGACTTCTAGTGTGAAATCAAGTATCACCCTGGGAAGGCTAACATCGTAGCAGATGCGCTAAGTCGTAAAACGCAAAAGGATGATTCTTCATAATCCACCCCAGAGATGGAGTCAATTCTACATAGCATGAGGAGTTTATTAATTAAAGACCTTCATCCTAATGGAACTCTCATTGCTATACAAGAAATTGTACTTGTATAATCGGAGGAAGTAAAGAAATGATAGATGGAAGATCCCAAATGGTAAAAAATAAAGCAAAATGAGAGAAAAAAAGGAAGGAATGGAAGGGTTCACTATCGAGAATGATGCATTGTTATACTATCAGAACCAGAAGGTGATCCCAACTGATTCGGAATCAAGGAAAGGATTTTGAGAGAAGCACATCAAACTCCATACACGGCTCATCCGAGAAGTACAAGGATGTATCAAGATTTGAAGCAACAATTTTGGTGGGAAGGCATGAAGAAGGACATAGCAGAATATGTCAATAGATGTTCGGTTTGTAGGGTAGTCAAAGCAGAGCATCAGAGACCTGCTCATGAATTACAACCACTTCCAATCCCAAAATGGAAATGGGAAGATATCTCAATGGACTTCGTGGTCGGATTACCAAGGACCTCAACGGGTAATAACTCTATTAGGGTTGTGGTCGATCGCTTAACAAAAAGCGCTCACTTTTTGCCAGTAAAGAATACTGGCCCTATGAAGAAGTTAACCTGACTATTTGTTGCAGAGATGATCGTCTGCATGGAGTTCCAAAGATGATCGTATCAAATAGGGATACGCGTTTTACCTCGTTTTTTTGGCAAGGTCTTCAAAACACAATGGGCAAGTTAAAATTTAGTAGTGCCTATCATCCTCAAACTCATGGACAAACTGAACGAACGATCTAAACTCTAGAAGACATGTTGAGATCCTATGTCTTGCAAGGGAAAGGCGACTGGGAAAAACACTTGCCACTAATACAGTTTGCTTACAACAATAGCTTCCAGGCCACCATTCAGATGGGGCCATACGAAGCTTTGTATGGAAGGAAATGCAGATCTCCCTTATACTTGAAGTAGGAGAAGAAAAAATCTATGGTACAGAGATTCTGCAAGAGATGAAGGAGCAAATTCAATTAATAAGTGTAATGATGAAAGTTGCTCAAGATAGACAGAAGAGCTATGTTGAACGTCGGAAAAGGAGCATTGAGTTCGAAGTTGGTGACAGGGTCTACCTCAAAGTATCGCCAATGAAATGAGTATTTCGATTTGGGAAGAAGGGGAAGCTAAGTCTAAGATACGAGGGACCCTATGAGATACTGGAAAGAGTAGGATCAGTTGCTTATAGACTGTATCTTCCAGCAGAATTTTAGGGAATCCATGACATATTCCACATATCTTCCCTTAAGAAAAGTTTTATGCCACCAATTGTAGATGCAGAACATATTTCATTACAACCCAATCTAACCTATGAGAAAGTTCCTATTCAGATTACTGACTAGAAAGAAAAGGAACTCAAGAATCTGAAAATTCCTCTAGTTAAGGTGCTTTGGCAAAATTGCGACATTGAAGAAACTACATGGGAGAAAGAAGAAGACATGAAGAACAAGTACCCCTATATGTTTGGCTTGTGACTTATGTGGCATCACATCACATCATAGCCTTCACATCCATTCATGAATGCATGGCACCCATTTCTTTTTGCACATGTGGCCCGTGATTCCTAGTTATTTACAGCATCACCATGGCGGGTAACGGGAGCTTTGCTCACCGATTCTCTATGACCCCTAGCCAAGTATAGAGGCTTAAAGCCGAACGACGACAGAGAAGACTAAACCATATGCTGGATACTTATTGGACCCAGCAAGAGAGATTAGAGTATCATTGGACTTATATACTCGATCATGATGGAAGAGGTAACATCAGGACTTGGAGAGCCTTATCCCATGAAGAGCGCCAACCCTATGACCCTACTAGATGGATTGGCGAGACTAAGACTCGTTGGCTTAGACGCCAAACTAGCTCGACCAGTCCCATTGCACCCGATCAGCCCGAGTCCAGCCAGGTAGCTGAGTAACTACAGGCAGAGATGTCTAACTCTTCATCAAGTCGTGTGCGCTACTGCTAGGAAGGGGATCCCGAAGTTGCAGAAATTAAGCAACGAAGGATGAATGAGGAATGAGTGAATGCATATTATGAGTCCGATGAGGATGGGTACTACTATAACAAGCAAGATGAGCTCACAAAAGATGACACTAAATACCCATCTTCGAGCTCCAAGCCATTAAGTCGTTGGTAAGCTTATGCTTAGCAATTGTATGTTATATATTTGTGTTTTTACAGACTAAGATCTCGATCTCGAGGATGAAGTCTTATTTTTAAGGGAGGGTGGACATAACACCCCACTTGAAAGGTCCATTAAGACTTGACTTTAGCTCCTTTAATCCTAGTTAGTGTAAGTTGATGATTATATTTTTTGGAAAACTTTTAGGGATTTTTTTTTTTTTTTTTTTTTTTTTGAGCTTAAGAATCACATTTTGGGTTTAGCTAGAATTATTGGAAGAGTTTTAGTATTTTATTTTAGGATTTACTACCAATGAGGCCAATAGTGGTATGACACTTGGCATTATTAGTGGGCTAAGTAAAAAGAGCTTAGTATGGAAGGATTTAGGGGTAAGCCTAAGAGTATTTAATTAAGGGCCCTCAATCACTAAGAAAGTGATGGGTTAGGAATAGGTACCATAAGCCTAGATCCATTTGGATTGATAAGGTTTTAGGCCCCTCTTGAAGAATCTTAGAGATTAAGCCCAATGTGTAGTAGGCTTGAAGACTTGGCCTAACTTGGTAAAACTGAAGGCCTTTGGCCCAACCTTAGAATGACATGTTATTTGGACCTAAACTTGGTAGGCCCTTGAGGCCTTAGATGAGCCCTCAAATCTGGACATAAGGTCCATTCAATAACCCACACCAAAACCCACATCCAAGGCTTACACAAATGACTCAACAAGCCCAACCCACAAGGCCCAAAAGTCTTGTCTTTCATTTTTATCATTCTAATTGAAGCCCACATACACCATACAATTGCTTTCCCTCAAGCCCAAGATATGCCACAAGGCCCTAGGGTTCCCACCTAACTATGGTTAAGCTTCTAACTTGAGTTAAGATGCACTAATCATCTCACACATGATTAGTAACCTCTAAACCATGTTTTTAGCTTAATTTTACTTTAATTTATTTTCCACATTTGTAATCTAAAATTTTTGGTTTCTATTGTTGATTTGCATTGTTCTTATACTAACTTAGAATATTAGGCTTGACCCAACACATGTCATTACATCTTCCTATTGAAGGATTTTTAGGCCTCGTTTAGATAGTGAGATGAGTTTAGATGATTTGTAAATAGTAGTGAAATGGTTAAAGTCAATACGTTTTATGGGGTTTTGGGAAAGGAGAGAGTAAAAGTTGAATAAAAATATTAGAAAGTTAAAATATTATTATAATATTATTTATTCTTTTGGAATTTAAAAAAACTGAATTTTTTTATGTATTTTATTTAAAAATTTGAAAATTTTATAATGATTAAATGAAAAAATTAAAAATTTGAAATTGAAAAATGTTTGTGTTTGTGGTATTTGGACATTGGGATGAGATGTAATGAGTTGGGAGGACTTTGCTACCCAAACCCGGCCTTTGACTAGCCTAATGAACATAAATTGAATGCAAAAAAAAAAAAAAAAAACAAAAGTTCTGAAATGATCAGAAGCCATTAATAAAGATCATGAAAAGCTAGCGGGTGAAATAGTTGAGGAAATTATTTTCCAAGAGATTGAATAATCTAGAGACAATTGAAGATCATGGATGTCAACAAGATGCTTTGAAAGTATTGGTAATCTGCTTAGATCCTCATGACTTTCATCAATTATCTCGGGAGTATTCTCTTGCATGGCCGAAACGAATTTCTAATTTCAGATCGATCAAATGCTGACCACCCTTTTATATCTTTAATGGTTTTCTCATTATTCCCAAAAAAGTTTCAAAAACCATTTAATTAAGTAATGCATAATCTTGGTTCAATCTGAAAATAATAATTCATAATTAGAAGTCTTAAAATCCTTTTTCCCACCATGAGCGGCCGACACGTGCATTTTCTTGTCGCATGCATCCATATATGATCACCTCCCCTTTTTTCCTTGGAAATCTTCACATATAGATACTCAAATGGCCTCTCAACTTTGGTTAGCAATTAGTAGTCTAATTTATAAACAATTATATGAGGATGACCTTCAAATATCTTGGTTGATACAATTTTCAAGGGAAAACTCCTACATACTAATTGATCATCATGAGCCTAATAATTAATATATAAATAGTTTGAGCCTTTAAATCTTTGAAATGTATATGCTTTTCGAGCTTTGACATATATACACTACAAGAAAATTGCTTATTTGCAACCAGTTAATTCTAGCGAAATAACTATTTACAGTTACAATGAGTCTGTTTTGGTCACAAATAATCTTTTCGTCACAAACAAATGATTACAAATACTCATTTTTCTTGTAGTGAAAATTATATATATCCACTATCAAGTACTAGTTAGGGAATTAAGTCATTGTGCTGGCTAGCTAGTAATTGCAGCATATTTCAAAGAATAATGCAAATGATCACCATGTCTTCGCCGCAGTAGAAAAACTACTCCCACGTCGCATGCAAAACTTTCTCATGATCAGTTTCATCGCAGTTTATGAAAAACACTGCATATATATAGTAACTTAATTAATTATAAATGTTTCAATATATATTGATCGTGTCGTGAAATAATAAGTTTCTCTACCTGCCTAGCTTTATATTGTATTCGCGCAGTTCATTCTAATCCTATTGATTATTAGAAAATTATCCAACAATTAAAAAGATCAAAAATAAAACAAATTAATAAATCCCCTCACAGATTCACATGCAAGAACTATTAAATATATAAAAGAACCCTAAAATCACTGCAAAGTACTTCCAACAAATTTCGTTTTTTTTTTCTCCTAAATAAAAACTAGGTATCTCTTTCTAAAGGGTTGATTGAAACGTACGTAGGCCTCCAAAAACGTACGTTGGCTTGGTTCAATATACAGTGCCAGGGGCTTATCTCTATTTATTTATTTATTTATTTTTTACCAGTAGGCGAGAAGAGCACATGATGTAGCTGGTTCATGTGAAGATTCCTAGACCAATTGCCACTAAACAGACTTTTCAGTACGTACTACTTTGGGCGGCTGTGGACGCTCTCAGTGCGCCTGTGAAAAGATTTAGCCAGCCAGCTCACACAAAATGCTGCCGCGTCCAATCTAAACGTCATTGGTTTGCGAATATTGAAAAAAGAAAAAAAAAAATTTCTCAGCATTTTTTTGCTTTGAAACTGTGGAAGAAAAAGGAAGAACCAGAGACTGCCACTACAGGTGTACAGATCTTGCTTCGAGGGCTTTCTTGACACTTACAAGGAGATATCCATGCATGGCTGTGTACCTTTTGTCACCTGCTAGCATACAGTACCTGCAGATCATAATGAATTATAATATTAAGCTTATATAATTTGGATTGTATAGAAAAATATTATTTGTAGAGATCTTCGTTTTATATATATATATATATATATGGTTTGTGGATGGTACTGCGTACGTACTTCTGATCAACCGTACATAAAAATTTGGCTTTTCTCGAAGAGATTTATCTTGAAAACAACATGCATGTACCGTAAGTTAAGCAGACCTTAATTAGAATTCACATCCTAAAACAGTTGTGGAAAAGGACGAAACTCAAATTGCCAACTTATAAATTTAAACGCAAATGGCGGCTTCGAAATCATGATCTCTTGGAGTAAATAATTTAGCTGCTGCATGCAAGTTGCTTTTACCTTTTGCTTAATTGGTTATTATAATAATTACTCTCAATAGAAATATTATTTCAATCAACAGGTGTTAATAAACTAATTATTAGGCTTTGGGTCGGTCGAGTACTTGAGCTTGAAAATGAAGTTTCCCAACCTGATTCGAGCTCAAAAGCTGGGAAGTCGAAAGGGCTTGACTCAGTCAGACTTCCAAGCAAGCACTTTTTTTTCTCTCCTGTTCTTTTGTTTTTTGCAATCAAGCTAGTTAATGGGGTTAACTCTATGTCTATAATCCATATATATAAATATATATATATATAATATCCGGCCTCCTTCCTAGCTAGCTAGCATCTCAGTCGATTATATATTGGAGGAATTGTTGCCACATAAATAAAGGCCGGATAAACAACATGCACAGGTTGTGGATATAATATATACTTCATGTGGTTGAACAAAATAATTATCACGTGCTTGTCTTAATTTGATTGGTTATTGGGTCTTTTTTTGGGGGGGATAAAGTAAGCCGTTCAAGAGGTCCTCCATGCAAAACTGTGCAACAAAAAAAAAAGGAGAAAAAAATAAAGCAAGAAGATGATGAAGAAGAAAAAGGAGAAGAAGACGACGACGACAATGACAAAGACAGGCAAGGAAAGACAGAAATGCAAATTCAGGCCCACCTTTTACTTGAAAACAAGGGCACAGAATTATTAACCCTAAGAACATTGTTTAGCAGATTCGATATACACACACAAGTGAGAGAGAAGAAAAGAAAAGAAAAGAAAGAAGAAAAGGAAAGGAAAGAAAGAAAAAGAAAAAAGCTACGCACTTCTTAACTGACACAATATTTCACGACTATCCATGTGCTCGTCAACATGAAACAGAAATGAAGCATGAATTTCCGAACCCCTTCTTTGATCGATCGTTCTTCTTCGTACAAGTGCATGGATCCTCTTTATACCTTTTCTTAATTTTCCTTTTTCTTTACCAACCATTTACATTAATATTTTTCGGAATTACAGGGGATTGCTTTCGCTCCATCCTCCATGCTTCCTTGCCATTACCGAGAGAGAGAGAGAGAGAGAGAGAGAGGCCGGAGGGAGGGGGGGTGTTTGAGTTGAGAACTTTTTTTGTGTGGCTGGACACTGTTTTGATTGCTTTATTCAATCTAGCCGGGCAGCCTTGGTCCTTGCAAAAGCAAATCCATGCATCGATGATATATTCCTTTTCTTTTTATAAGACTATCGAGTGCCAAACCCAGCTAGATAATTTGAATACTAACGTTCGTAATTTCTGGTGTGGATCGGAGAACTGCTCGCACTCATTTCTAGATCAGATTTGAAGGGCATTGGAGGTAGAGGCGGCGGCATTCCTTATATAAAAACGAAGCTTAATTTCTAAAGACGTCATAATTATTTTGACCATGTTCAAGTCCTCTTTCGATCGTGAATAGTTTTTTAAATGAATGAGAGAAATACTACAACAGAATTATCCACTGCATGAGAGATAATATATAAAAAGCCAACCAATTACTTGAACTAAACAACTTAAAGTACTACGTACAGCTCTTAGCTGACAAAGCCTATTCTTGCGGAGTCATGCACAATCGACGCTACTTTGTTCTTCTAACGAGTTCGAGAATACTTAGATTGTTTGGTTGAAAATGGCAGTTCATGGTTTTGAATGAGTTTTTTGGCATTTTCTAAGATTGTACGTTGTCTTTGATTTCATCATTGATTCTAGCACAAACAAATTGTAAGTACGTCCCATCTTTTCATTCTCAGCTTATTATCACAAGATTTTTTTTGGTGGATATTATTTCAAATCATTAGAGTAGTACTATTATAGTTGTGTTTGAATTAATTATGATGATCTACCTGATCTCTCTCTCTCTCTCTCTCTCTCTGTGTGTGTGTGTGTGTGATACACATGCCCATGTTTCTGAGTAAACCGTTTTCTTGGGAAGATGATATCTTTAGAAAGAAAAAGTGAAAAGAAATAACATACGATCTCGTAAAAACCAGAGACGGACGGTTACTTGAATCTAAAACTTGCCAAAACTAGCTAGAGGCCTGGTGCATAAAATGTGGGAAGATTGCATCCATGTCTTTCAGAGATGTGGCCGAAACATCACTACTCTTTTTGGTCATAAATAGGATAGAGAGACACCATTAATGCTATTCGCTGCTGATCGATCAGGACCCAATTGGATACTGGATTAATTGCACCTTTTGGTGGAAGCCGGATCGAATTTTTTAAACGAGAGAGAGAGAGAGGTACTAAGACTGACCAACATTAGCGTATCAAATGGAAGAAACTCTAATGCAACCTCTTTAACGTCTTCTAATTCAAGTAGTCATGTAGATGAAGATGTCACGGACAGATCACATAGACATCGAGCACAATGCAGATAAAACTCCTCAAGTAGATTTTCCCATGTTACCGCTTCATGATGAGAAATGACCAAAGACAATAAATAATGCCAAATCTCAGTCTAAATGCAAGTGTGGAACACACACACAGGTAATACTAAGCAAATTAAGCTCATTAGTGTGGCCTAATCTCTAAATATCTGCGCATGCACTTCACGTAGTCGGATCATTCGATTGCCGTAAATATATGTGAGGGTTTTTCTTGCCCAAACTGCTGGTTATATGTACTGATGATCTCGAAGTTTCTTACTCTTAACGCATGTAATTTCGATCTGTTCATGATCATGCTTGTGCATGAGGAAATGGAACTGGGAAATACATTGCCATGTATAAGATTAAAAAAGCTCATAGTCATGTTATATATAACAACAAACCCAAAACCTCACACACACAATGCTTCTGCAAACAAGACCATACATTAATACAAAAGGTTACAAAAGCACACTAGCTAGCGAACCAACAAAGCATATGAATACGAATACTACCATTTTTTTGGTTCTTCATACAGCATGGGATCAAGTTTCCTCAATCAGCCTCCGCAATTTCATCATTTTAATATTGGCGTTCGGACTTGCAATACAAATATTTTCAGTGGAAAATCTAACCCATCTTTAATATAGATCCCGGATTAAAATGCACTGTGGCTTCATGATGACCTTATTTATAACGAAAGGAAATATGGGAACTACAGCAGATGGCCGGTGGAAGAAGAGTGAAGACCTGATAAATCTGTCCATGAATTTCCACCCCAGTTCAGACCTGATGGATTTTTCCCGTGTCTTTCTTCCATTTTCATCACTGGAGGCAGCTGAGAAACCCTAGAACTTGACATCATGATCCTTGGCTCATTATCTCCAGCTAAAGTTGCTTCAACATGACCTTCAGTTTGAATTGGGTATAAACCTGTCGGTGACTCAAAGCCACCCAAGAAAGGGATTTGCTGGAAACGCCACTGATCCACTCCACTAGATAAAATTGTGCTGCTTCCACCTGAACTACTTCCAATCTGATACCCTAAATCAGTCTGCGCCTGGATGTCACTGAAGTTTAGGCCAATATTTCCCATACCATAGCGGGTAAAATTCTGTAAGGAGGACATGAAGGGTAACGGTGGAGATTGCTGTGGAAAATGACCAATTAGCTCTGAGGTACAGGCAGAGGGAGTTGCATTATTGCTAGAGTTGGAACCCGATTGCCTCTCACCGGCAGCCGAGGGTTTAGCGCGATTGCTTTTGTTTTTCTTGTTTCTACGACAACCTCCACCCACTGGAACATTCCTAAGGGCACCCCCTTTGGTCCAGTAACGCCGACAGGTCTTGCAGAAGTGACGGGGCTGAGAAAGGTTATAATTATTGTAGTAGCAAAACTTAGTATTGGTGGATTCACACCTCGGACACTTGAGAGGCGCTGTTTCCGGGTGTGGTATCTTTGATAACCTGGCTCGATCAGCCATTGAACCAGGCCTGACAGAGCCAGCAGCACCATGACCACCGGCATGATGGGTTGGCGGGGGCAGCTGTGGGACGTTTTGACTGTCACTTCCTTGTTGATGATTTGGTTGCTGCAAAATAATAAACTGATCAGGTAATCGAGAATCATAAACAAACAAATATATCGTATATTCAAGAAGCTAGCTAGATCGGTAGAGAATAGGAATAATTATCTTTTTAATTTGCTTTTTTTGGGGGTTCGGAAGATGTGGATGAAATTAGAAGAAAACCTTACCTGATGCCAATTGTGAGGATCTAAATAGACTGGAGCAGACGAGAAAACCATGGTTCTTGATCTTTTTTTCTTTTATAAAGCTTAATGGGTCTTTTGGAAATATGGTGGAGAATCACACCAAGGGAATACCAGAGCCAAGAAAGAAAGGGAAAAGAGAATTAAAGAGGAGGCCGAAGAGGAAAGCTTAGAGAGGCTTTTGCTTACTTTGCTCTTATTCTCTCATTCTCAGCTCTTTTTGTTTTATTGTATCTTTAGGGTTTTAGTGGACGAAGTCTCTTAACATATAAGCTTCTCTGATGCTGGGAATACTGTGATTTAGTGCTCAAAAAAAGATCAGTGGCTCCCTGAGAGAGAGAGAGAGAGAGAGAGAGAGACTAAAGCAGTTTGCCACTGACTATTTGGGTGAAGTGGTGGGATCATGTAATAGAAAAATACATAACCTGGGACCAGCACTTAGATGAAAATAAGGAAGATGCCTTGCAACAAGATCGATCATCAATCTTTGTATAAAGCTTACATAGAAACATTATCATATGTTTCAATATTATTTTTCAAAATCACTTATAAATGCATTAATTATATCGCCACATAGATATATAACCATTTTAGCTAACTACGTACCAAAATTTATTTGTTGTGATGATCAAATTAAACCTAGCTAAATAGCAAGCACGTAATTGTTGGAAATAAAAACAAAAAATTAAATAAAAAATAATAATGGTTTTGTAATGATCTTGATTAAATAAAGGGAACCCTAGTCAAAGTTTTCCTCAACTGATCTCAACTTGATTTCTTCTCAACGAATGAGCATCAAAGTGATGATGCTCACACGCATGCATGCAACACATGCAAGTGGACAATTAATTATAATATATACTAGCAAATTGGATTAATTGATCTCTAAGTTTTAGTAGTACTGTATATATATCCTTGATTGATTCCTTGTCAACTTTTTATAAACTCGTAACATGATCTTGATGTATACGTAGTTGCTTTTCACCTTTAACATTAAATCATGAAGTAAAAAAAATTGGGAATATATTATATCGACATGTAATCTTTTCATTCTTATTTGTTTTGTTCCGGTCCTGATCTTTTGTTACGTAGTACTCTTTTTCTCTTGAACCCTCATGATGCCTTTTAAAGACAGAGACCTCCAAATTGAGTAGGTAGAAAATCATGAATTCCTTTGTGGCCACACGGGGCGGCACAGATGGTAGGGGGGGTAGGAGGCCTGGCCGGGACAATCGAAAGGAACAAAAACATGAAGAAATATAATTCTTCATCAATAAGGAATCTAGTTCCCTCGGATCGAACATGAGTAATTCCACGAAACTGCATAGTTATTTCAGGATTATTATGACCCACAAGAGGTAAAGAAAAGACGTAACACACAAAGATAAAATGAATATGTATGCATCTATTAAAAAAAAAAAAAGGAATTTTCCCTTATAATTTAAACGTAACACATATACATGAGTTGTACGCAGTACTTTAACGTCTTAATTAATTAGACGGAACGTAAAAGTACCCCTAATTGGAAAGGTAATTATATCGATCGACATATATAATTAATTAATATGAGCCAACACTGCATACATGTATTATCTCAAAACACATCTTTTAAGATTACATATCACCAAAAAACTTTGAAAAAAAAGTAACTTTTTTTTAAGATAGCTAAGCTAGCTAGCTAGCTTTGTTACGAAGCTTTTATGTATGAGTAGACAATAAAGCAGATATTATCCCTTTCGGTAATGCCTGCATACGGAGGCCCCCGCTACGATAAGATATGATCTTAGAATAAGAGTAATATTAGATACAGTCATGTATTGTACAAGCGTATCCATGCAATACTCCTTTAGAAAAAGAATGGCATCCATTATATATATAAAAATATATATATATGTGTATATCTCATGATCTTTACTCACATTTGCGCGGTACTTGCATACTCCATGCATGATTGTAAATGTTATTTCTCTTAGAAAACTTATAAGCTTAATTTAATTGGCTGGCCACACACACATTATAACATTTTGGTCATGAAACCTGTCCATGAATATGATTGTCCGACTCTGGAGTACTACCAATTCACTTAGAACTAATTGTTGAATAGACACCCTCAAGTACTCTTTTATCACATTTGACGACACATCACAAGATCGTTTTTAAAACAGTCTCTTGCTTACGATTATTATATGTACACATATCAAACTCATGCACTACAAGAAATACTGGCTTTTTCCACGAGTGCTTTTTGTGGCAAAAAGCAGTCATTTTGTGGGAAAAGGGTTTTTCCCACAAAATTTATTCGTGGGAAGCTCATGGGATAAAATTCGCCGGAAAAATTACTATATCCCACGAAAGGTTTAAGTCGTGGCCAATAAAGCCATTTTCCCACGACTTTTCTCGCGGCAAATTCTTAGTGGCTCGTCACAATTACGACGTTCAACTTAATCGATGATCGTGAAAAATGTTCAATTCCCAAGAGTTTTTGTCGTGGGTGTTAGTATTTCCCACGAGTTTTTGTCGTGGGTGTTAGTATTTCCCACGATTTACTGTCGTGGGTATTAGTACTACACACGCGATTATGTGGTGGGAAAGCTGTATTTCCCACAAGTTATTCTTGTTGGTATAAGTACTCCCCACGAGATTATGTCACGGGGAAAACTCTTTCTCCACCGGTTTGTTTCATGAATAAATGTATGACCAAACTTGTCCCCACCAAGGCTTCCATAGCAAATATCGTATTCTCCATGATAACATCCTGTAGGTAATAGTTTTTCACATATCTTTAAATGATTTTTTTCCCACAAACTGGTTAATCCATGGGTAATAATTAATTACCATGAGCTTATCTTGTAGGAAATAATTTGTAGTGTTCCTACCTATTTATATTTTTCCCACAGACACTTCCGTGGGTATGACACTTTAATATCCACAAATAAATCTTGTAGCAAACAATCAAGCTTTGCATTTTCACTGAAGATCACCTATATATACACAAGAATCAAATCTATTTGCAAACAGAATATTCTAGACAACAAGAATCTATGCAAACACTCAAATTATGACAACTTCTAAGTATCCAACTCAATCTGCTATGTAATATACTGCAATAAACATTTCACAAGGGACTATAACATAATTATATATCATCAATATATTATAACAATTTCCAATCAGGACCATTGTTCAATTAAGACCATGGAAATACATGATTAATTTATGTTGAGTGAGAATGACAGGAGGTCATTGTATGCATATATGATACTACAACTTGACTCCACATTAAACACAGCTTCATTGAATTTTGCTTCAGCTACCTTTGATCTGCCCAGATGACCACCGTAAGCTTCCTCTTCATCCACACATGAGATCTGAAAATAAAGCACAAAGATGTTAGTCCATGAAAGCAAGGTGTGCCTCAGTAGTAATAGGCTTTCATACTATTATTGTTGCTTAAAATATCTGTGTCCATATATTTCATAGCATAAATCTCCAAGTTATAGTACTGAGCATTTTCAGCCACAGACAACTCACGATGAGGAGGTCAATATCCAACCAGCAAATTGGTTTTTCAAATAACAAGAATATGGCTCAATATTCTGGTCATTTAATATACAGTTAATATCTTAATTCATGACATTGTTTCAATTCCTATTACAGTAAATAGAGTCATTCAGCTCATACTCCAAATTATTACCATATAAAACATGAACCGAACTTCTAAAAAGCTTACAAAATGCTATATTGAAAATGACCCAAACCCAATATTTTCAACCAAACTATAATTTTTACTGGATTACACAGGCATTATAAAGTATTGATAAGTCACTAGCCAAAAGTAAAATCTTAAAAAAAAACATATCATGCAGATTACATTAATTAGTATAGGTACATATAAGTTGTCAAATTCCCAATTTCATATATATAATGGCAAGTACGTCAAACTATGGTAGGGCCATTACCTGCACTATACCAGCACCAAACTATTGTAACTACTTCCATGCTGATACCAAGTTATACATGCACGAGTTTCAGTCCCAACTTTAATTAATGTGTTCTCCTAATTGAAGGGACTGCAAGTACAATTAATAGAAGTGTTATCATGAATTGTAGAAAGAAATTGAATTCAATGTGTTTTTTTTCCGCCAAAGGGTTCTAGTTTCTGCCAATGTACAAGTTGTCAAACAAGTGGACAAATGTTGGCAATTAACTTCTCTGAAATATGTGTTCAAACCATAAAACTCAACTTTCCCTTTACAGTACTGTTTTTGGTGGATATCAGTCATGTTGACATGTAGAGTGCAGACTAGAGTTTTGAGGGTGATGTGGGACACGTTTCTCCATAGGAATTGGGAAATGTTCTATCAAGTGGATTTTTTCTGCATGCCATTATATATGGACTGTATAAACTCCTAATCTTCAGTGCAATTTTCAAAAATTCCAACACAAGCCAATACTTCAATGAAAATGTAAAGTTTATCAAAGAAATTGAGATCGAACCCCTACCTGTTTTCAAACTCAAATTAACTTACCTCCATTATTACTATGTAGACTTTCAAAATATAAGTAATGCTTAGAGGCGGGACTCATATTCCATTAACTCCAATTTATTTGTAAAGAAGAAAAAAATGGGAGGGCCACAAAATCAAAGGTAGATAATAGGTTAGTTATAAGAGGATGGAAACTTCATGCGTACACAATGTTAAACAAAATGCATGCAATGCTGACTAAAGGGATGGCTCTCTATAAATTGAGAGCATCTTGATGCTCACTCTGAATATATTCTCAAGGCATAGAAGCCCCCCAACCTGTGGGACTTTGCAAGTGTTGGCTCGAAAAATGGCCAATCTATGGCTTTACCTGGTCTATGCATTGGTATTGTTCTTGTTAGCCACCAATGTAGTAGCAGCCATTGACGAGCCTTATTTTGTCCACTCTCCACCTCCTAACCAAATAAGACGACCATCAATAACAGTCCCATACCCACTCCCACCATTCGACAATCGTAGGCAACCACCTCCACCATCACCATATTACAATAAGTCTCCTCCACCACCACCAAGTCGTCCTAAATCCCCGCCACCTCCACCACCATACTATAAGAAGCTTCTTATAGTATGGTGGTGGAGGTGGCGGGGATTTATTTCCCCATCAGTCAACACAAGCTTTCCAACACAAAAAAAGGCACCAAAATAAAACCACATCAGTCAACACTTAAAATGAAAAATTCAAAAACCGTAAAGGCTAACACATCAGTCAACACAAGCTTCCCAACACATCAGTCAACACAAGCTTTCCAACACAAAAGAATTGGAATTTTAATTAGAGTTAATTATGACCTTCACAGCTTATACCATCCTTTGCAGAGCAGAAAGAGTAGCAGCATCCCCTGTAATATGTAAACAGTATTTATTTATTCTCCAAGAAAGAGCAAAGTGTTATAAGACAGAATAATTCCATCTAATTAGAAAGTTTTAGTTTTTTCATTAAGATGAAAAAGTATATACCGTCAGTCTTTTCTCGGCATACAGCAAGCTCTAATGCAAAGAAGGGATCCTGATATTGGGATGATTTCTCAAGAGCTGTATGGAACATTAATATAGAGTAAATCAGTTCCAGTCGAAATTGTTTATCCATTAAAAACATTTCGACTTCTTTCTCACTATGGTGAATTCTGGCCATACCAAAAAGATGGGTTTGCTACCACAATTTCATAAAGGGGCCACAACCCTGACCATCAAACACAAATATAAACCATTTAATCTATATCTTTTTATTAACTTAAAATCTTTATTAACTTAAAGGACGTATACTACTACTTTCTATATCTTAAATCTATATCTTTCTATACCTACTACTTTCTAATACCAAAAGGATGTATACTATTTTCATTACATTACAAAATGATACAGATCTAACCATTTCACAAGCTGCCCTGCACAGTTATACTATGATAAATTTCACAAGCTGTCCTGCACAGTTATACTATCATCATAAGGAAACGACTTAAGTTCCAGATGTTAATTACCACTCATATCATATCACATATGAAATCAAGATTAAAATTTGCTTGTTACAATCAATAGTTAAAAGAGATTTAGAATCTAGGCCATAAACTTATCAAGTAGCAGTTAATAACTCCATACCCAAGTCACCAAATCCCAACTCTAGAAAAATCCAAACACCCAGAATAGGAGCAAATTGAAAATGAATGTACTAGTAAATACCTGACAAAATGGGTGGTGGAGGCCGTGACACACGTATGAGAGGGAGAGAGGTATACACAGATCTGAGAGGAGAGGGGACTAGGGCTGGCCATGGGGGAGCAGGGGGTGCCGGTGGATGGCCGGTAGCCTACAGGAGGTGGTGCGGCAGCCGCTGGCGGCATATCTGGGTCGTGCGATTGCATAGAACACGTGTAGGGAGGGGGCTCGATTCGATGAGGAGGAGAGGGAGGGAGGCGTACGGGAAGCTATATCAGAGGTGGGGGTGGTCCGGCGAGGTGGTGGTGGTGGTCTGGGCGGTGGGAGGCTGCGGCAGCGCTGGGCTGAAGACAAAAGTAGATTGGGTGAGGGAGGGGCTGTTTCGCGATGGAGGGAGGAGGCCGGCGATGTGGGGGCTGGGGGAGGTTGGCGCCGGCGAGGGGAGGCTGACGCCGGTGACTGCGTAGCTGCACTGCTGCGGCGCCGCTGTGGCCGAAGGGGAAGAAAGGAAACAGGAGAGGGGGCTGTCGGCTGAAAGAGAAGGAGGGAGGGGAGAGAGAGAGAGAGAGAGAAATGAGAGGGGAAAAGAGAAAAGGGATTTATTAGAAAGATTTTAAAGTTTTTTGCGGCGCGTATTAATCGCCGTAACAAAAGATAATATCGCCGCTAAAACCAAATAAACCCTAAGTTATTTGTGGCGACAAAATGTCGCCGCAAAAGTCAAAAACTTCGTCGCAACAAGTTTATAAGCCACGAAACCGTTGAATTTCTGGCCAAACTATTTGCGGCGCTAAAAATTCGCCGCAATAAGTCCTTTTTCACCGCAAAAACATCTTTTCCCCACAAAGTTTCACTTGCCGAAAAAATTTCGTGGAAATAGGCTTGTTTTATTTCCCACGAACGGTTTTCGTGCCATTCGGTACTGATTTGCCACAACTGTGTGTCTTGGAAAAAGAATTCATGGCAAAAAGCCATAATTCTTGTAGTGATGACCTATATGTCACATTTGTATAATGACACGTAATTAACGTAGACAATCAAGATTTTAATGGCATTCGACATTATTATATCTTTCAGACCGTTTTTTATAACGGTCGTAGAGACTAATTATATTATGGAGTACTCCAATAGTGATGATATTGTCTACAAATCATGTCTTGAAAGTTAATTCTTTGATCAGTCCGCCTTATATAATTTGAAATGGCATTACATTAATTTTGTTTGATTATTCATTTGACCTTTTTTAAATCGATTTATGTCATGTGTAACGCCAGCCCAGATTCTATGATTGTGGATAGGTAAACATTAATGGTGAATATATAAAATCTCACATGATTATTTAGGAATAATAAATCCTAGATCTCCCCAAGTTTAAGGAGAGTAGAATATTATCTTTGTCTCCTAAAAAAGATGAGCTAGTTTAATTTTAAATTAAAGGTCATGTATTAGTTGTCAAGTCGGTCTCCAATGTCGTCCCTAATTTCAATGTCTTTTTTTGAGGCAGTAAGCTTCTTTTAAAATGATTAATGTTCAACTTATAAATCAGTTGGTTGCATTAATGGGACTTTTGACTCCTTATTAATGGCTCTATTTGATTTTATTCTATACTTATAATTCTACATAATAGCTCATTATAAGAAAATTTCTTATTTGTGATTAGTTATTATCTGTTAAAATGATTATTTTCTATCAAAATGAGTCTATTTTTCATATATACTCATCACAAATAACTCGTAAATCAAGTATGTTAACAAATAAACTTATAATTAAGTAGGTTTTATTTTTATATCTTTAATGTTTTTGGAGTATTAATATTAGGACTGAAAAGAAAGAGATCCCAAAATTATTAAAAAAATACAGAACATGAATTTAAAAACCCCACGAATCTTTTTACAGTGAAATCTAGAAATGTGGTTGTAGATAAGCAACGAGATCCAGGCCTGGCACAGTGGCAATAGACTTTCATGGAAAGGAAAAGTAATTCAGCATCCACGACGATGCAGCACGAGAAAAAGTTATCGATTGATATTTTATTGTATTTTTGTTTATATTTTTTTACTTAAGTACTAATAAAGTATTTTTAAATGAATTTATGATTTTTTTAAATACTTAAAGAGATTTTAAAAACACATAAAATAAAATAAAAATACATTTTACACTTATCAGTATATATAAATGCTCGAAGGCCACTCTCCGTTACCCTAGCAAGACCCTTGATGCAAATTAGAATTTTTCAATTAGAAAGCAGCACCCTAAAGAGGAATTCTTACTGCCACGTCAGCCACTTTTGGGCCCTACAATAATATTTTTTAAAAAGTAAGCTAATTCCTAAACGTACATAGCCTACCGATCGAATATATTCTTCGATCTTGACGGTGGAAAAGCATGCACACCACCACCATGCACGCACGCATGCATGCATGCATCATCATCTCTTTAATTTGCATATATACAATAAACGTTTGGTCTACTCTGAACATAAATTCATGGCTAGATCCGTTAATACTGAGGCAAAACATGATAGGGATCGAATTACACGGAATGTAGTTCTTATAATTTCTAGAATCTCTATGCCACGGATTTCTTAATTAATGAGATATAGTGAATTAATTAAGAAAACTACTTATGATGAAAGGGTCCTCTAGATCATGTTGTACGTAAAATATTCCGATATGAGAAGATTTTATTTATTTATTTGATAATAGCCATGAACTTCAAAGGCAAATCGAGCATGCATGTAATAAAAAATAGCTGAATAAAGAAAAAAAAAAGGTGTTGTTTGATTTGAATAAATTTGTGTAATTAATAAAGAGATTTAATAAAAATAAATTCATAAATTAACACAGTTTTATACGATACATTAGATTTAATTTTACAATAAAAATAACTTTACAATCTAATGTATCACATCAAATTATTATATCAATTTATAAATTTACCTTTACAAAAAAATATTTGTAATTTGGTGGCTAAAATATTCGTCTATAATAAATTTTATATATATAAACAAAGACATACATAAATATAAAAAATGATATTTATAGTCATAACGTATATAAATATCATATAATTTTTTAAAAAAATAAATAAATAAATATTAAATTTATATAAAAATTAATTTTTTAATAATAAATCTCACACTTTTTTATTTTTAACTATTATACTGTATATATTATTTCTTCATTAATATTAGGTAGTTAAAGGTGGATGATTGATCTGATTGATTATTTAATTGTATAATGGAAATTGGTGGTGTTGGAATCTAATTCCCTTGGCCTATTTGATTCGACAGTAGTACTGTACGTATAGTTGTCGTTTGCTAATTTTCATGCGGAAAGCTATTCCTCAAGTATGGAAAGGAAGCAAACTTGCAGCCTTAACGTACGCTTTCATGTGCCTCTTCCTCTCTCTCTCTCTCCATCTGCGCTGTCACACCGCACACATCACCCAGATGCAATATTGGGCTCATGTACGTGCATGCACACGCGAATTAAATTATTTAATTTAAATGATTGGAAAACGCGTATGACGTAGCTTCGATTGATATTGATGAGACAGGCGTACAGATCATCTGCTTTTTTTCGGTTGTGGAACAGACGTTCTGAGATTTATACCCAAATCGTCTGCTTTTTTGTTGCGTACCTTTGTTTGTTTGTTTGTTTTTTTTTTTTTTTGAGTAGTGATAGGCCTACAACACTTTATACAATATATTGTACAACAGTATTATAAAATAGGGGTATTTTTATAAAATACTATTACACTTTATAAGATGATTTATAAAAATACTCCTACTTTATAATACTGTTGTACAATATGTTGTACAAAGTGTTGTGGGTAAATCATTTTCCTTTTTTTTTACTCTCTCCGTTCCATCCTATCGCTTCATTTTATCCTTGTCATTTTTTATTTTTTATTTTTTTTAGTAATTAAGAAAATATTTTTTAATAATNATAAAAAAAAGAAAAAAAAAAAAAAAAAAAAGGGTAATCCTAGAACTAAGGGGGAGCGGTGGCTATAGAGCCACTCCATATAAAGAGTAATACTATTCATTATCTTAATTCTCATCCTCCTCTCATAATTATTGAAACTTATTTATTATATTTCACTTGTAAACTTATCATCTAATGTCACATCATGAGATGATAAGAAAATTAATGATGAATAAGTTTTTAATGATAAATACACAATACTTTTCACAACATATTTTACAATTATATTTTAAAATAAAGAGTATTATTATAAAATATCATATAAAATTAACAACACTTTATAAAAATATCCGTATTTTACACCATATGTTGTGAAAGTGTTGTGTGTATTATTACTTTTTTTTATATTGTTACTACTATTTTTTTGTATAAAACTATTTAAAATGTATCATATTAATTATATAGTAACATTATTATAAAATGGTATTTATAATATTAAAGTGTACAAGTCTCACGCATTACTTTTGATAAAAAGTAAATAAATTTAAAATTTACATGAATTTTTTTTTTTTTTTTTTTTAACTAGTAGAATCCATGCACTTTTTCTCAAATAAAGTTCGTGAGATTTACATACTTTAAAATTCTATCTAGTATTATTAACGTGCAAATTAATGCAAATTCGTAGTCAAGATCACATGATTACGTGGACATAATATAGGGAACTGCATGGAATTGGTATTTACATATGAAGAAATTAATTTAAGGATTCCAAATTAATACCAATTATACGAAATCTAAAGTCGAAAATAATTGAAGATTATGCACGCATGCACATGACATGATGCATCAGGACTAAAATAATTTGAGTAGTACTTTCGGAAGTTTCTTGTGGCCGCACTTCTGGACATACCATTCCTCCTCCACTGTTCGTGCCATATATTCTACGTACCTTCATCTGCATGGAATATCGATCGGACTTGACTCCAGTCATGCATTAAGCTTCCATTAATTGTTCGTGCTAATGTATGATCTGCTTTCAATTTGAATTGGAATTGGAATTGGATCAAAACCTTTTCTAATTTATAAAATACAAAGTTGTAGAATTTTGTTTAATCTTTCCGATAAGACCAAGATTAATGTTTTGATCATCCAATGTATAAATCATGAGAGATATTATGATAATTTGAGAGGTCGGAAAATGCTAGTTGAACTTATAAAACTGATCGATTGACTTTTTTATTTTTATTTTTAATTTTGTTTTTACTTAATAGCTAAGAAAATGAATATTAATGAATTGGTATTTTTTTCCTATTTTTTAAAAATGTTTAAATTTATATAAAATTTTATTAAAAAAAAGAGACAAAAAATAAAAAAAGTGCATTTGTATTAATCGGTTTGAATTCTTCGGTTGATTATAAGTCCTTGTAGCACTACCATTTGAGGTATATATGTAAGTTAACAATAGGCAACATTGGTAGAACGTATAATTTGAGGTATGTAAGTATAACTCATGCGTGCATACTCGAGTACATGCTATGTGGAATGTGTTGGGATATAAATTAAATAATTAATTTTATCACTTTTCATTAATTTAAATTTTTAAAATAAGAGGTGACTTTACATGTGTGATAGTGTATGACCTCGTGTGCATGCATGAATGAATGGACCTCTCATTGGCCCACGAGACAAGTTGGGCCTTAATACCTCTAGGCCGCTTTTGTTATATATGTGAGTTCCTTTGGTGTTGACTAGTTAAAGGAATACTAATTACTACTGCTTCAACCTGGATTAATATATCGTAGCTATGCCTTTCGGCACTCAATGGTACTTTATAAATTGGATATGCAACATCACGATGTTTAGGTTTTCTCAAGGGGATGGATTATCGAGTTCCTGGTGTTGGCATCAGTTCTTTGCTGCTATTATCTTAGAGCTTTCAGTTTAAGCTTCTGCACTAAGGCTATTCATCCGATCCGATCTAAAAAAGCACTCTTACAACCAGGCTTGAAAAATTGTATGCTTCCAAACAACCAATATTTTCCAAACCGATCATGTTACTCGAATTTTCGACCCGAATCTAAGTTTGAAAAATTGGATTTTCTGATCTGACCTGACCGGACCAAATTATGATTTATTATTTATTTTTATAAAAACCCCAACCCTAATAGTTTAAATCACCCTTACCTTCAATCAAGAAGAGACTGAGAGAGCGAACGAGAGAGACATGGATGGAGTGAGTGAAAGATCAGAGACAATGACAAAGAGAGAGACCGAGCTGCGTGTAGGACTGCAAGAGAGAGGGTTCGAAGGAGCTGTGTAACGCCCCAATGGAAGGCTCAAACCACATGGCCTATAATCTAAAAAGACTAGTCAATGATACAATTGGAGCTCTATTGAAACTTTATAAAGAGCAAGAATTCCTCATTCCTAAGTAATGTGGGATTTCATACACCACCTACCCTTATCCTTATCATAAGGGATATCACAATCTACCCCTCTTAAATTTCCAACGTCCTCGTCGGGCCAGTCTATTGTAGGTGGCACGGTTCAAGTCCCACATTTTTAGTTGGGATGGTCTGTGTACCATTTGTAACGCCCCAATAGAAGGTCCAAACCACATGGCCTATACTCCAAAAGAACTAGTCAATAATACAATTAGAGCCCCATTGGAATCTTATAAAGAGCAAGAATTCTCCTTCGCGAGCAATGTGGAATCTCATACACCTCTTACCCTTATCCTTATCATATGAGGTGTCACATTCCCCCCCTTAAATTCATGACGTCCTCGTCGGGCCAATTCATCTTAGATGGCACGGCTCAAGTCCCATATTTATAGTTGGGATAAGCTTTGATACTATTTGTAACGCCCCAATAGAACAGAAATAGAGTCTTAGCACGAAGGAGCAGCATGACTGAAAAATGGAGGGAGCTGCAAGAGTGATTGAGTGAGGTAGCTACGAGAATGAGAGAGGCCAAACCACGGGGGCTGGAAGATAAATTCAACAAAAGGGGTAAAACAACGTTGTTTCAAATCATGTATAAGGTAATTCGGGTATCACTTTTGGATATTGGGTAATACCTAACTTGTCCTGAACCATATCTAAACCAAATCAAAAATTTTTGTTTTGACCCATCATATTTCGAATAAAAAAAATTCAGTCGGGTTACCTAGTTTGGGTGTTAAAGTATTCTCAGAATACTCCATAATGCTTTATTATTATTCATTATTTTATTATTAATTTTTACCTAATTTTAACTACTATTTAATATTATATCATTATTTTTTTCATTACTTTTTCACTTATATTCACGGAATACTTAAAAATACTTCACTATCCAAACCCAACTAAATGAACAGTATTTCTAGTTTTTTATGGGTATATTTCCTTTCGAAAAAGCAAGTTACTTTTTATGAGTGTAGTATGTAATTAGATATTTCTTAGTTCTCTATTAGTAAGAATGAAATTGGTGAAAGATTCGGCTCTGATGTGTAATAATTGATGTTATTCGTCTTTTGTGTTTTTACACTTTAACTTTACTAATTAAGTAATAACTTTTAGGCATGAACAGTTCTGTCAAAAGTACTTTTGACGGAAGTGTTCTATGCGGAAAGCATGGATAATATGGAAAATATGAACAGTAGTGTGATTGTGTAAAAGCTTCATATTAGTTTTACCAAGCATGGATAATATGTTAGCTAGGTATCTTTGTTCGAGTTCATGCTAAACGGTCCCAGGCCAGTAGTACGACAAAGCTTCGTTTGGATTGCAAGATGGTTTCATCTCGCTTTCTTCCATCTCATTTCAACATTCAAATGCTATAAATATAAATACTTTTCAAATTTAAGTTTTTAACTTTTCATCTAATCATTACATAATCATTGCAAGTTTCCAAACTTCTATACAAAATAAAAAATTCAACTTTTTTAAATCTTAAAATAAAAATTATATTAAAAAATTATATTGTAATAAGATTTTAACTTTATAATATTTTTATTCAACTTTCTCTCTCATTTCCCAAAAATTCCATAAATACATCTTAATTCAAACTATTTCATTACTATTCACAAATCATTTTACTACTATTCATAAATTTTATTATCTCATCTCAACATCCAAACGAGGCCTAATCATATTAGCATGGATGGCATATGCAAGACACGAGCTTAATTCCCCATATATATTCGATAGTTGGTAGAATTTATCCTTGTCATACTAATCTTAAAACAATGGATTCTCTAGTGAAGCAAACTAACATAATAACTATGAACTATTGGGAATTATTCATCTATTAAAAGCTAGCTCATGGTGTCTAGAGGAATTTTTTATATCAGAATATCCAATCTATTAATTTATCAAGCTCAACCTTCACACTTTTTAAACATGATTTCCATTTATTATTAATTATTGGCCCCAACCACTTGTTGTGACATGTTTCTTTTTATCCTAATCTTCATTTTTTGATCATAATAGGATAAAGAGCAGTATTACTTTTGAACATATATAAGTCAAAAATGAAAACACGGGCAACTCTCCCATAATGTTTCCAATATCAACACGCTCTTTACTTTATTTTAGAAAGAGAAAAAAGAGTCGAGGACATACTTTATTACCCAGCATATATATATATATATATATAAAAGAATTCTATACATCAGTCACTGTTTACTTGAACACTCCACACCTATAGTTTTTTTTTTCATAGGGTGTGAAGGTATTTTTCAAAGAATATGAGGTGTGGAGTAGTGAATAATGATTTATAAGAAGAATTTTTCATATATATATATATATATATGCACAGTTAATGATCGAGAGAGTTGCAGGTTGGCCGCGCTCATGAATGCATGCATGCTAAGAAACTCTTATTTCATATAGAATGGATGCTAAAAAGCTTGAAAAACCAGAAACTTTGCAAAGAACCCATAGTTTTTTCACTATCCCTTTTCGTTTCTGTTTCTTTAATTGGCACCAATGATATTTGGTAATTCATGGAGCCGTGGAAACTGAAAAGTGTTGCCACCAAACCAGGCACGTACCGAAGCGCGTAATTAATTGACAAAGCATGGAAGTTAAACAGTGATCGTGGACCTTTTCTTCGGATCCTAAGTGCCGCTACAGAAAAGATGGGATGCTTCTAATTTTTTTACCACTATATGTGTGTGTGACATTCAATCATGCATGCATACGTATCGGTTTAATTGCCAATATTGGGACCCAAAAAGAAAGTTGGGGATAAAGGGACTAAAAGGTACAAGCCACTACAAATTGGACTAGAACATCTAGTAGTTCATATCCGATTTAGAAAGCCAGATTAGAAAAACAGAGTAATTATTAAGTACTCTCAAAGCATGAATACGTGATATCTTTATCCTATCATAGCATGCCATGTAAAGTGAAATAAGTATAGATCTAAGCAATTTTAAATACTTGACCTATTCTTATCCTAAAATAGGGGAGGCATCATGCACCCCTGTCCACGGTGCTCGAGCTCCATCTATGCATTACCAGAGCCCCGTTTGGATACATAAACATTCTCAACTTATCTCATCTAATCTCATTTCATCATTACAAGTTTTTTAAATTTCCACACAAAATATAATAAACAATTCAACTTTTTCAAATTCTAAAATAATAATAATATTAAAAAATAATATTCTAACAATATTTTATTCTACTTATCTAAAACCATCTCATCTCACTATCCAAACGAGTCGTACAAAGCTAGACTTTACCTTTTTTTTAATTTTTTTGCTCAATAAGGTCGACTTCATTCGTTGGGACATGACAAAAGCCAGATGGGTCAATAGAACTGCCAAACACCAGGAAACACAAATACAAACTGGCTCATGAGGTACATGCATGGTTCCCACAAAAGATCAATAATATTCCCTCTGGTCCATATCCGGATCCTGAAATATATACCCTATATAGAACTTGTTTTGCTATAATTCCCTCGTGACATCGATTGGGGTATTGTCCTTTTGCAATCAAAGGAAAAGAAAGAAAGAAAGAAA
>QEOT01005534.1:63519-87874 GCA_003123785.1 Pterocarya stenoptera
TTATATGCTTAAAACTACATATGCCCAGCCAAGATAATGTTAGACTCAACCACTTTGTGTAGAAATAACGCAAAGGACCACAATGAAAACAGACACTAAATGAATTCCAACTGTCAAGAAATGATAGGATAAAGAGAAAAGATCACAAGCAATGTGAAACTTATCGACATTTCGAGGTAAGCTACCGGATACACCCCCATTATGAAAGAAAGAGCACACCATTGGTCAATTCAACCATACACCCACTAAAGAATCCCAAAGGCGTGAAAAGTAGTCAATATGAAGTTCCCTTACGATTTCACTTTCATGGAAGTCAATTTACACATACACATAGACATCTGATGCCGGACAATAAGAAAAGTCTTAATGGATGTTACATTCTAGCACAAAAGGCAAGCCACAGCGATTTTCTGCAGCACAATGCAGGGCCAGGATACTACTAGGTGAAAACTAAACTATCCAATAGTATATTGAATTCAACCGTCTATGTCAGCAAGATACAATGGGAAAGATGAAAAGTGAATCTGTCTCTAGATGAGAAAATTAATTTCAGACATAGTCCTCTTAAGGCTGATCATAACACTTAATGATGTACTGATTCCCAGTCAAAGCTTCACAGCTAATACTTCCCAATAACTGATAGAATCCAGATCTGAATTAAAAGGTATTCCGGTAACAGTTCCCTATCTACAATGCATTATGCTAAAATTTGCAATCCGTTTGATGTTCAGAGGCTGTCCACCAAATCACCCTCCAAGATAACCCAAAAAATATAGAGATCAGGACGCAATTTTTCTGTACAAAACATTCCGCAATGACCATCTTTTTTTAATATATATATATATATGTATGTATATATATATATATACAGCATACATTAGCAACAAAGAAACTTTGTCGAACATATAAAATAACTCTAAAAAGAGTCGCAAGTCATTTCCTTGTAAACTTTCTAGCTAGAAGTCATTGATTAATACAGAGGCCCGCTCAACGCAAGAAATATAAGCAAAATAGTAACTTTTAGGGGCGGAATTACCAAATTGGCGACTTTGACAGTAGAGAGACAAATTGGTACTCTAGGGCTTGCAGTGCAGAGTACAGGCGTATGCCCAATTGATCAGCATTCAGCACCGCCTTTTTCTTTCTTTCTTTTTCTTTCCTTCCAAACACGCCCCTTTGTTGACTGGCCCTAAACTACGGGCCTAAATTACTGTGCAGTCTCGGAGGCTCCACGGATCGAGATGGTAATGCATGTAGAGATTAGGCCCGGTTTCTCATCTGTACGGATGAGATAATTTTGTTTATTCAAACGGTTAATTTTGCATATCTATTTCTTTCATTTCTAAATTTTCCTACACATCTCTTTACTTTCTGATATAAACAGTAAAATGAATTCCATACAGTAAAAAAAAATCTTTTATAATTAAAATGTAATAATTAATAAGTCATTATTAGAATAATATACTTTCACAAAAAAAAAATTAATAATTTTGTGAGTATTGAATAGACATACATTTTGGAATTTTATTAGAAAATTCGAAATTAATAAATTATTTAAAACAAATCAACAACATAATTCATATACTTATTTATTACAATAATAAAAATTATTTTAATTCATAATTAGAAAAAAAATGACGAATTTCTTATTTATAGAAAAATAAATAGATAAAAATATGTTTTAAAAAAGAGAAATCATAAATTTCGGCCAACAACTTTTCAATATATTTTGGGATTTAAATTATTTTTTAGAATAATAATATCTTGAAGAATAATATCTCTTAAAAAAGAGAAATTATTTTTTGGAATTATAGAATAATCTTGGCCAACAACTTCTTAATATATTTTGAAATTTAAATTTATTTATGATAGATTTTTTAATTACTCACAAATATTATTTTTTATTAATAGATTCGTAACTATTACTCAATAATTGATGGGACCCACCCTTTATCAAAGAGTGCTTCAGCCTTCTACACCCGTACATGGGGATTTTTACTTTTTTTCATGCATTTTTTTTATCATTTTTAAATATTTTTTAAAAAAAAATTTACAACATCAATAAAAAATACTTACTTAATCATTAAATAAAAAAAACAAAACCAGTTGAATACTAGTTGGGAATACCCAGTTATGGTTTTAGTATTTTCCTTTATCAAATTTCAAAAATTCAAAACTATCTCATTTCATCTCACTATCCAAACATACATTTTTTACAAATTATTTCATCTCATTTTAACTTAAAAAATCTATTACTATTCAAAACATTTCATCTCATCTCATCTAAATTGTGTATCCAAACCGAACCTTATAAGATAGATAATTGATTTGTATAACTTTTAAATGGTCTAGTTAAGTTTCGCATAAGCTTTATAAAAAATTGCATTTCACTTTGAAAATGTGTAAAAAAATTATTATTTTTAAATAAATTTTATTTTTTTACAAAAGAAGATTTTAAATAACGAATGCCTCTCATTAGTCTTTGAAGATATTTACGCAATTTGTCAAAGTTGTAATCTTGTACCCTCGAATTGCTTGAGAGTTTCCGTGAATACCAAAGTCATGCGATGCACTGGAATTACCAAAATTCTTGCCAATTATTTAGTTCGAGTTTTAGGCTTTACTCTAGTTTGGAGTTCGTCCAAGCTGACAAAATCAATATTCATGCTGAATGTTAATGGTACCCACTACCCAGTTCAGAATTTCCAGTCTTAGGAGTTCATCTCATGCCCTCGCATTCCAGTTTTTTTTAATGATATTGTAAATTTTTTAATTTTAAAAAATATTTATGATTTTTAAAAAAATACATTAAAAAATAAAATAAAATACACTGTTCAGTAAACATTTTTGGGACACTTTTACGGTGCCCGTAGCTTGACTCTTTGTCATAATACCCCTCCCCTCACGTGTGGTAGAGTTCTCTCAATAAATGAATTTTGAATATTTAACAACAATTCTATTTAGCAGTCTTACAGTACACATTTATTTTTATTTTTTATCTTTTTAATTATTTTCTCAACAGGTGTGTGGTGTAGAGATACTAAGTAGAAGAATTCAATATTTAATTATGAGAAATAATTTTTGCAATTCTAGGATATGCTAATATCGCAAATTCTTTTTTAAAAAGTGCATAAATCTAAGACTCACATAAAAAATATTATTTTTTAATAATAGACTTTACTTTTTTTAAAGGGTGTTCGCGGGACTTTCACACTTCAGGACTGTATTTAACATTACTTTTTAATTATATAGATGGAGTGTAAAGTCAATGTTCAAACTAAAAAATTCTATTATAATATCATATGAAATTATCACTTATTCCAAAAGTTTAAATCGATATAAATGAATTAATTTAATATTTATATATATCTTAACAAGTAAAATCGTGCACCAAGTGTTTATATAACCTAACTTTTTTTTAATTGTCCCATTATTTAGAATATTAATTCTGGTTCTAAGGGTTCGTTTGGATATTAAAATATCTCTGAATATTTATAAATAGTTTTGAAATAGTTTGTTAATAATAATAAATAATTTATGAATAATAATTAAAAGAAAATTCTATATACTACACTATCATCTCACTTTTATCCCACAAAGTAAGATGTGACACATTCACCATCTTTCGTCATCATCGTTCAATGATGATAAATGTGCCACATCTTACTTAGTGAAATAAAAATAAGAAAAAAATTCAGTGTATAACATTACTCATGATTATATAGTTTGAGAATATCTTAAAATAATTATGCTTCCAAACATGCCTGTAAGAATTCTTGCTCACTCGGATTTGGGCTTTCTTCCTGCTTCCTCTTTAGGGAAGTCCATGAAGAAAACTGTGGGCCCTCGACTCGTGCACAGTTTTTAATTTTGGCAACAAAAACAGCTCAATCACCAACCCTACGTGTTAAATTGTTAATCATCCAAAATGACAGATAACCTTGTAAACTTTTTTGTTCTTGTCCTTTCTTTCAACATTTGTGGAAGGAATACAATTATACTTATCTGCAAGATATCCAAACACATTATCTTCAAAACATCATAAAATTTCATGTGGCTTACAATCAAAGCATAATATGCTTCTTCAATCCCTTCCCCATGTGGACCAAAATTATACTTGAAACCAATTCTCATTAGAAAAAATTATTTATAAGCTTGTTAATTAACATATCAAGCATATCATTAATATGGAAATCCATTATGTTTTGGATGTGACTCACAACTTCACACACACGATTACTACAAACAAGAGGAAGTTTGGTGGTTCAAGAAAACGATTCAGATGCCTAAGTTAGTAAAGATAATGGAGATCTCTCTAGCAATTAATTTAAATGGGTTTTATAATCAAACTTGGATTATATAAATAGAGCTCATGATGCTTCCTATTGTTATGCAATAACTATCTTACCCATTATTTAAAATTCAAGCCTTCAGGATATTGGGGTTTAGCTTATATTTGAATGAATTTGATAGCCATTTTCCAGAAGTTCTCCGACGGTTATTCCTTTGGCGCTAGCTAGAATATGCTTGGATTGGACTAAGCCTTGGATTAACTAGGTTATCAAGCTGTGCTACGGCTCAAGCCCATGATACGACCCAACAGACCCCAAGGAGAGGATTATATCCCTTCCACGTCACATTAGATGGTATAAAAAAATATCGAGTAGCATAATTATACTAAATTATGCAGTATGCGATATGTTTACATATCAACTTGTTAGTGATAGAACTGTACCAAAGTGTATGGATCACAACTAAAATCGAAGTTTTCCTTATATTCCATTATTAGGTTTTTTCAACTGATCTTGAAAGTGTACCAAGTTTTCAAAAAGAAATTTCTTATACGCACACATTGACTAATTCAAAAGAAAATTCCCTAACTCGATGACTCAAGACTATCATTGCCCCCAAAGGTGATACTCCATTACTGGTCATCATCCTCGAAAAGACACTGGGAGGTTTGGATAGTTAGTTGAATTGAGATGAGAGTTGAAAGTTGAATAAAATATTATTAGAATAGAATTTTTTAATATTACTTTTATTTTAGAATTTGAAAAAATTGAATTTTCATTATATTTTGTTTAAAATTTTAAGAAAGTTGTAATGATTAAATGTAATAAGATGAGATGAGGTGAGATGATTTTTTAATTCATACAAGGCCTAAACACCCCCAGAGAGAGAGAGAGAGAGAGAGAGAGAGAGAGAGAGAGAGAGAGAGAGAGAGAGAGAGAGAATTCCACTCGGAGGCACTATCACATTATGGCACTCCAAAGACAAACCTTGCAAGTTATCCTCTCTAATCTTGTGCGCAACGTTAGTTGCAATCACTTTCCCCCACTTACCCCAAAGCCACCTCACTTTCACTCCTTTACAACAATCAATTTGGTGTTTAAAGATCAGGTCCAGACAAAACTCTTGGCTTCAAATTTTATAATATCTAGTGATAGAAAAGATTAACCCATAAAACTCAAGACAAATTCAGCACTACTCGAATTTTCATCCCGTCCAAACTTTTAGCTTAGCCAAGAGGGTGTGGTATATGAAAAATTATAGTTGCAAGCCACCGTGAAAGTATCTGCTCATCTGTCAATGTTTAATTTACAAGAAAATCTAATTTTAAACGCAACTTATTAGGCTATGTTTAATGTCAAATCCCTCTCAATCTATTTTAAATTAATTATTGCTGAGATCTACTATTTTTTCAACTTCTCATATCTCAACCTATATCATATATTCAACTACATATCTTAAAGTGCTTCGGGTATGCTTGGATAGTAAGATGAGAATTTTTTATTTTAGAATAAAGTTTAAAATATTATTTTTTTAATATAATTATTGTTTTGAAATTTGAAAATGTTGAATTGGGATTTGTAAAAGTTGAGTTGTTTATTATATTTTATGTAAAAATTTGAAAAAATTGTAATGATAAGATGATATGAGAATTTTGTATCTCATCCCACTTGCCAAACATATCCTTAAACACATCTTAATAGGATTTCATAAAATATTACTATTTATAAATCAACTCAAATTATCTGAAATCACTTCAGCTTCCAAACACAGCGTAATGAATTGATGAAAGTGCAAAAGAAAGATGATATGGTATTGAAGTGGGCTATGTAGGTCATACATTTCTTATCAACGCGCAAGATTCTGGTACCCAACTTGTGAACAAGGAAAAGAAAACAACAAAAGGTAATATTTTTGTTGTTTTCTTTATTTTTGAGGTGGCCCCCAACTATTAGCATTTTGGAGGTGTTAAATGGGATGGGACCCAACAAAAAACTGACTTCTAATTAGGAGGACCACCATCAGGTATTGGGGGACTCTGGTCTCCGTTGTCACATGGAACCATGTTCATACCCCAGCTCTCAGACAGACACTTTGCCAAAATACAATGCCATCTGGCCTCCCTCTTATTTCAAATTATTTACGTTGGAACAGCACAATATCTTCTTCTTCTTTTTCTTTTCTTTAAGCTTTGTGGTTCAAATTTTGAATAGAAATTTGATACTTGAAGATGGGGGAAACTTTCGGCTGACTCCGTGATGACAATGACATTTCTTGTTGTTTAGGCTAAAAAAAACCACAACCTGCACAGCATTCAAGTCTGTCACTTTTTGTTGTCAAAAAGCAACTATTAGATATGAACCCAAACACCACGTTAGGAACTTGGATTCAACGTTTTAGTTTTTGTTGTTTAGGCTTTTAAAGATAAACACAAACGGGAATAAATGATAATTTCGTATGATATCAAAATAGAGATCATGAGTTTGAAACCCGACTCTCATTTTATTCTATTTAATTAAATATTTGCCGTTTTAGATCAGTCTGACAATTTTAGTTAGAGAAAAAGAAGTCATTAGATAAGATAAATAAGTGAATTTTCAAACACTTTTATTAAGAAAATATTTATAATTCCGAGTTTGTCATCTTCTTCAGTCATAATTAGTGACTTCTAACATCGACCACTCGAATAAACAATGGGTAAAACTGAGCCAAGGGAGGAGTTTTTCAAAAAGTAGTTGGTGAGTATGTAACATTATTCAACTGTGAAAGTTTTCAACTGGCATGATCTGTACACCATTTTGTGCTTAACGCGTTTCGTGTGCAAATCAAACTTTCCAAGTCCGATGTATTATATTACATAATACCAACACTCAATATTCTTCCTCATGCGGTGTGAAATTTACAAAGCAAATTCCACAGAACAATGTGAAAGTTGCCCAAGAATATGATCAAAGTTCGTTCACATTGTAGTGAGGGTCAGAATTATCCACTGAACAGGGGACCCTTTGTTGAGGAAAAACATCACCTGTAATGCTTTTATGTGTTTGTGAGTGTAACCTCAGGAGAATGAAAAGCAGTGTGATCCAAACACTGCCAGCTTAGACAGAATAGCAGTGCTCTTTTGGCAATGACATTCTGTAGGGCTGTAGCTTTATCATCCACATGGAAATGGACAATTAGAGATTACCCCACTGGTTTTGCAGGGAAGTGTCAGTTTGCCATTGAATTTTCAAAGTATATGGGCACAAAAATATTGTAGCAGATGATCATGGCTACCTTTCCCAAACAAACAGAGTCACAGCAGAAGAAATAATAAGAACCAAAAAGCTTTAAAAAGAAAACCTTTCTAGATTAATACAGAATTAATCATCTTAGAAAAATTGGCAAGCAGATTAAAGAACTAATAAAGACATATTTTTCTTGGTAATTCAATGTCTAATACACCATCGGTGCCCGTGCCTTTTCAAGTGGTCTGAATGTTGTAGGGGAAGAAGCCAGCGGAAGTACCTGAGAAGAACTTGAAGGATATTGTGATAGATTGTGATGAAGCTCCCTCTTTTCGTTATTCCCAGCAATAAATTTGAGAAAAGATCCCTCCTTTCCTTCCGTCACCACTGTCGAATCGGAAGGAAGTGACGCCCCAGAATCCTGAACAGACCCAGAATTTTGAAGTGCCTTTTTCTCCGCTTCTTCCTTCCATCTTCTATAAAGTTTCTCCTCTGCATCCCTCAAGAACTTGAACGTTGGAGGGGGTGAAGATCTCAACCTGTTCAATTCTGCCTCTGCTGACGATTCAAAGAGAGGATTGAATCCATGGTGATGGTAAGAATCCAAAGAGTTCGAAGGAGGAGCCTTTACTGGTGGGGAAGCCAAAGGAGTAAGGAATGGGGTGTCAACAGTCATGATAAGTTCACTCAAGCTCCTTGTTCTTGACCCTTTTCTGCTTCTATCATCAGACTCCAAGTCCTCCCTAGTTTCCTCTTTGATTGTGAAGAGAAATCTTGGAGGGCCTGCGAGATTGTGCAGCCTCATGAGCTCAGATTCCACACTTTCTTCCCCACAGGTCTTGAGCAGAAAGTCCTTGCTAGAACCCAGCTCCGGGTCTGGTTCATGACCAGTGGCATCTTGGTCTCTCACACATTCTCGAGGGTCGCTGTTTTGCAAAGAAGAGGGTCTCTTCCAGCAGATAAATTGAAAGAATTCCTTAGCATATTTTCCGTAAT
Source organism: Pterocarya stenoptera (assembly GCA_003123785.1). Classification (NCBI taxonomy): domain Eukaryota; kingdom Viridiplantae; phylum Streptophyta; class Magnoliopsida; order Fagales; family Juglandaceae; genus Pterocarya; species Pterocarya stenoptera. The sequence continues at coordinate 72,033 of QEOT01005534.1, forward strand.
CGTCTTCAATCTCTGCGCTGGTGATTCTCTTCTTCCTCCACCATAACAAATAGTAAAGCTCCGCGACAAAAGCCAGGAGGAGGCACCCAAACACCAGGCTCAAACTAATGCCTATACCACTGAAAGGTTTCATCTTTGACAAGAATTTCACATCCCCCAGAAGTAACTGATCTTGGACTCAATTCTGCTCAAGATTCTCCCAGTACTTCTTAAATATAAAATACAGAAGAAAGAAAAATAGAGGACAGAAGTTGATAACAACTTTTGTAAAAGTAGAACTCAAAAGTCTCAAAGCCCACTACACCAACTGATCTAAAGAGAACTCGCAAAAACCTAACCCAAGAAGTCAAGAACCCTCCCTATTCTTTTGAAATTCAATTCCAAGATCTTAAATGTTTCCTGAAACATAATACAAGAAAACCAGGCACTGTTAGTCTTCTGGGCATAAGGAGCCTTACCTTCTAGCCTAAGAAATCACCAACATTAAGCAACCAATGAAAAACAAGAGCTTCGCTTATGTAGAATACAAAGATTGGAACACATTACACAGGGCTGTGAAAATCAGAGAGCGTAGACGAATTCTAAGATGATTTGTAATACGGCAATGAGTGGGGAAATCGCTTTATACGATATCTTTTAAGGGTGCCACCGAAATGGTTGGAGAGAAGGCAGCAGCTCACATGGGTTTGCAAAAGCGTGTGTCCGATTTTAATCATAGTGTAATGCAAAATTAGTCGAAAAGTAGGTAAAAAGAAGGATTAAAACAATGATAAAAAAAAATAAGGGTGGGGATTGCATCACCCACGCGGGCATCCACGTAACCTAATCTGATTAGAGAGGACAGCGCCAAAGAACACACCCGTCACCCATGAACATCTAGCTGGGTTGGAGTTTTAATACTTTTCGTTTGGACGTACGTTATGGAGTTTTAAATTAGAAAATTTTATAGTAAGCAATCCTACGCCAAGCAACCGTGGAAGGAAAAAATAAAAATAAATAAATGTGGTATAGGATTGATGAGCAAAAGAACTCTTCAAATTATCGTAAGTTTTATATTTTTAGTTATTAAAATTTACACAGCACATTTCAAACTACAATGATATGCAATTTGTTCCTTCATTCAATTTCAATCACAATTTAACTGATTCGAATTGAATCGGACAGATATCGAATTGATTTTAGTGAATTTATTGAATTGGTCACTTAAACATTTTAATCGGCTGATTCAGACCGATTTCAACCGATTCAAAACTGTATTTATTTTTTAGTCGTCCAACAATTGATTTTTTTTTTTTTTCTTGTAGAAGATTTGATCAAAATCAATAAGAATCACAAAAAAATTGAAATATAAAATATATAGTGATTTATTTTCTTTAGTTGAGCAAAAAAAAATTAAGAGGCAAAAATATGTGGTTGTGCATAAAAATTAATGATTTTTATCCTTTTTGTATATGAGGAAAAAATATATGGACAATTGAAACTAAATACATATATTACATGTATATTGAAACTAGTCAATAAGTTTATATTTCATACTTTTTTTATATATTATATTAAATGTTTGAATTGTATTATATGTAATTTTAAATAATTTTTATTAACATTGAAATAATTAATTTAAAATTAGTATGAATAGTCTTCCGATTCATTTAATGATTCTTACCCGATTCTAAATCCGATTCCAATTTTTTGAGAGATAACGTGTGCAATCATTCATCGTCTATCAATCTTTGATACAATAGTTAAAGAAGATACGAGCAGAAATAGGGAAGGGAGAAGAAGAAGGTTCAAAAATCAAACCCAAAGTGCTCTTTGCTCCATGTCATAGTCTCCATCCAATTGTCGGCCTTGTTCTTTTGAGTCCTCATTTTCAGCATTTGGGTCTTGAGCCTCGTGCCCTCTCAGTTACGTCACATACTCCAGCAATCCTTTGTCTCCGTCTCGTTATGTATATTAATTCTGTAATAAAATTAATTTTATAATTTAATATATTATAGATCATATTAATTTATAAATTTATTTTATAAAATTTTTTTATAATTAAAATATTTCTCTTTAATGTATAATAGGTGAGCTTAAATTGGTATCTGGTTCCAACAATTATAAAAGGAAGGAAAATTTTAGTTGCAAGCGATTCTGCATACTAATACGTGCATTCATTCAATATGATTAGTTAAAAAATAGATTTTATTAAAAAAATACTGATTTGAATTTAAAATATAAAGATAACAGTATTAATATCCTGATTGGTACACAAATTGACTTGTACATTACAAAACTATAAAAAGAAATAAAAAATAAATAACGGGACACAATCTTGAATATTGAATCTTTGTAGATAATGCAAAATCCATTTTTCGATAATTTAAGGATGCAATGGGTTTTAATAAGTTGAGAGTGCAAAATGTATTATGCAATCTTGTTAGTTTGGGATTCCTGAAACGATGGGCGGGACAATCCACTAAAGCTCCTATCGAAAACAGTTGCAAAAGGCATAAATCCAACGGCAGGACACGGTGAGAAACAACCAACTATGCTTTTATGATTTTTATTTTTTTAAAAATACTGACTTTAAATAATAGTGAGATAGTTTGAGTTAAGTATTTTTTTAATTTTAAAAAATGAGAGAACAAATTAAATAAAAAATATTATAAAATTAAAATATTGTAAGAATATAATTTTATAATATTATTTTTATTTAAAGATTTGAAAAAATTATATTTTTTTTATTTGAAAAGTTTAAAAAAATTGTAATTATTAGTTTAAAAAAATTATAATAATTAATTTAAAAATTTTATATTTAAATTATATTTAAAAATAAAATGAGATCAAATAAAAATTTTGTATCTGATCTGAGATTTCAAACAAAAGACTCAATAACACGACAAATATGTCGCTTTCTTGAAAATCAGGACAAAGCTAGGGGAATATAAAAAAGTTTATAGCTTTTTTGAGGGAGATGGATAACCTTTAGATTAGCGATAAGGAGAGGATATTTATTCTTATTTAACTGTTAAAAAATGATATTTGTAATCGTACAATTAATTTTTTAAGAAATGGATAACTTTTAAATTAGTGATAATGAGAGGATATCTAATCTTATTTAACTGTTGAAAAATAATATTTGTAACTGTGAAATTAGTTAATTCTATTCTTTTTAAAATAATTATATGATATTTATGCACTCTGTAACTATATAAATATATATATATATATATGATTACTTTTAGCTGTTACTAGTATAGTGTTTGTGGGACCTTAATCGTGGTGCAGATTGAAAAGGTGAGACCCCCGTTGTGCGTGGGATATGTACCGGACCGAAAAGGCCAAACTTGTTAGGATCCATAGATTCCAACAGCAGTTAGCTGGGGCTGGCTGGTGCAGTACTGGACCCCTTGAATTGATGCATGATATAACTTTAAAGATTTTTGCTACACAATTTCTACTATATTTTATATTCTATATTTTTTAAAATTTTTTAATTCTTAATATTTTTTTAAGTTTATTTTTTTAAACTATTTTAAATTTTCTATTTACTATTTATATAATAAATATTTAATAAAAGAAAAAAATTTTTAAAAAAATTAAAAATATAGTGGGTAGAAGTTGTGTCAATAGTTGGAGGTATTTGAGATTTATTGATCTTTAAATGCTGAGAAGTCTTTTTTTTCTTTTTTCCCCGCATAAATGCTGAGAAGTCTAATTAATATTGTTGTATATGATTTGGCTAAATAATGAGAATAAGTTGGAAATGTTTTTGGAAATAGTTGATAGTAATGGGCTTATAATTTATACTTTAAATAATAAGTTTTACCATTCTAAATTAATTTACTATTTGATAATCATATGTTTAAAAACACTTTTAAACATATTATATTTATTTAAAAATAAATTAAAAAAATTACTTTCCGAAATAAAAATGACAATCATTTTATTTTTTAAAAATCATGACCATATCGGCCTTAAAAATCTATAAATTGTAATTATCGAGCCCCTCATCCACCTGCCCCCGTCCCACATCCTCTCCAATAGTACTTGCAGCACCAAGCCCATGAGGCCAACCTCGATTAAGCCAACTTCTGTTTAAGCCATTAGGCCCAAGAGGGGTAGGGGTAAAGGTACTAAGCGCACCATTTAGCCCTTATAATTCAGTCAGCCCTACTCAAACTTCCCTTGCGCCGATGCCTCTATTCCCCTTCCCCTCATTTAGTTTCGCACATTCCCCTAATTTCCCTCACTCTGTGCGCCTTATGTCTCTCAACGGTTTGCTCTCTCTCCCTTTAACCGAGCCTCACTTCTCCCTAGTTACTTCTATTTATCTCTCTCTCTTGTTCCTTTTATCTACAACCAAACGGCTCATATTTACATAGTAGTATATATGTTTTGTTTACTAAGTTGTAGATAATCCACCTCTTATCTCTACAATATTTTCACGTATTTTGGATGTTTTAGTTGAAATTCAACAATAAAGAGCATGAGTAAGATTATGAGAGCATAGTGGATTAAGTATAAAGAGCGTATTTTGGTTATTGGATAATTTTATTCAATAGTTTTGTTTGTTGTATTGACTTGATATTTTGGAAGGTTGACATTTATTTTGAGGTTTGGTGGCGTTCTTAGTTAATTACTTTGGGAGTAGTTGCTTTAAAATAATGAGATTTATATGTAATTGAGAAAATTGGAATTTATATCTGTACTATGAGATACGATTTTAAGTGAAAAAAAAGGGTAACTCTCTGACCTATCAGGGATCGGGACCGAGACCAAGGTGTTACAATGCTAATAACCCACTGGGCCCAAAAACTATTTTTTGTCCTAAAAGTGACCAAAAACACATTTTTTGACTCTAATTATAAATTTAAATTTGTAAATATGACCATAATTTAAAAATTAATAACATAGTTTCTAAATTTGTTAGTATATATAATGTGTAAGTTAATAAATCCTAATGTGGCATTTATATAGGAGGCCAAGACAATACAAATGACATTAATAACAGAGTCCCTCATTGCTTAAGTAAGACTCTTGCATTGTCTTGACCTCCTATATTATTTAAGCAATACAAGAATCGCACATTACGTAATTGAGACTTTTATATTGTTTTGGTGCCCTATATAAAAATGACATTAGGCTACATTGTAACAGCTTGCACGATGTATTAAGTATAAAAACTATACTTAATACGTATTACTATATTAATATATAGTAAGACTAAGAACATATATTTATAAATATGTATAAATATATATAAAATATATACCTTAGCAGGGTGGAGTTGCTTGCCACACCTGCGGGACAGGACAAACGAGAGTGGAGTGGAGGGGGGTGGGACCCTGCTACCCTAGCAGTGGTGAAGCAACCCGAGCCATGCGCGCAAACAAGGGCAATAAGCTTTGGGCACTATAAGGTGCATTTGGCAATTTGTACATATGCATCGTCTAATGCAAATTATGATCATCAGTAATAAGCGAGCTATTTAATGATCATTAATTACAAATGATTTCAAGTCATTATGTTATAATTAATGGTTATTCTATAAAGAGTTTCGCTTTGGAGCAGTACTGTCCGTTTTAGGCTATAGATCAGCAACCACTTATATTTTGACACATCACATTATACACTATAACACAATGCATCCCACTACACCAGAACAACCTCCAATACCTTACGTCAAACCCTAGCTTCACTGGCTACCCGTTGCACAGCCATCACCTCTCTCCTTTTACACGGCCAGTCGCCCACACCACAACAGCCCATGCCACAACCACCTACAGCCATTCCGACTCCAATGGCAAGTAGCCCAACGCAACCACCCACAGCCATTTCAACTCCAACGGCAGTCAGCCCAACGCCAACCAGTCAGCCACCACGCATTCCGTCGGCACTCACAGCCACCACGAAGTCCGACAGCCATCACGAAATCCAACAGCCACCATGCAGTCTGACGCTTCAATAGCTCCAGATTTGAGAGGGTGAGGAGAGAGAGAGAGAGACTGAGAGGAGACTGAGTTCAATGAGTTTGAAGGGGGCTTCGAGGGAGAGTAGGGTGAGACAGTGAGAGTCAGACGAGGGGTAGGACTTTTTTTCTTTTATTCAGTGCATTGCATCTCATTATTGGTGCAATAGGTGGGCTACGTGGCCGGCTCTTATTGGAGGCTGGTCTCAGCCCAATAACAGATATACTGGTTTAAAGATTTTCTCTTCTATAAAATGTGCTACTTTAGAACCACGAATTAGAGTTTCATTATATCTTTGAAACAATTTTGTCAATGTTCTATGGCACGTTGAAAATGGGATAAAATATTTTCTAAAAAGATTGTCGTTGCAACCGAGTATTGGCGATCAAATTTTTATTTTCTACCTTCATAATTGATCTTTTATTTTCATTACATCTTCTTACAAACTTATCACAAAATTATCTTCGAAACAATTTTGTCGGTATTCTATATCACCTTGAAAGGGGATAAAATATTTTCTAAAAAAATTGTAAATTATATCTTCTTAAAACTTGAGTACCAAAATTGAATGGAAGGAACGCTACGTTGTATAAATTTGAAAGTACCTTTTTTTTGGCAGAGTACTGGAGGAATATATATGCATGACTCCTTAGCTTGAGCTTTTTTCTCGTGGCCCACTTCCAAATTTTCAAATGTATACGTTGAGGGACTTTGAAAAAAGGGTGAAAAAAAGTAGCACAAGCATTAATTACTTATTTTTTTGAAGAAGTTCAAAGAGTTTTTTTTTTATTATTATTATGGAGAAGTTCAAAGAGTTGTTTACGAGGGAATGCTACCTTATATCATGGGTTTTTTTAATGGGATTCCAAGCTAATATCTCTAGGTACTTACTTTTCCATCGAAAGAAACGTGATAGCTAGACAAGTGGTACTATATCAGGATTTCGAGAGTGACTTAAAAGTAGTATTTTGGTAGTACCATAGTAGTGTTTGCTAATTATTTTTGGTGTTTTGGGTGAGTATATTTCGGATCTCTCAGATATGACGGTTCGCTTCACTCTAGCTATGGCGTATAATCTGCACGTGCCACCATTGTCAGCAACGCTCTCTCGCCAGCGATTCGTGATAGATTTCAATTGCTACACTATATTTATACTTTTCCTAATTAAAGATCGAGTGAAAATAAATGTAATAGTTTATTCTAGTCAGTCTAGACCAACACGTTGCAGCACACTCCTTTACATTGCGGATTCTAGCTACAGATTTATAATCTGCTCATCAGACTATTTTAAAACTATCACTAAACAGTCTCCCCTTGTGGGAATTGAAGATTGGCTCTCATTACTCACTTTGTTTTCCTTTTATATTGTAATATGTGTTGGCTTTAAGAAGGCTGTAGGGGACTCCCATCTCATCAAACTTGTGTCTGTCTTGTATCCGATAGTTTATCTATAAATATTTTTTTGTCAAGAAAAAAAAAAAGTTAGAGACTGCAAAATGTATTATGTAATCTTGTTAGTTTGGGATTCCTGAAACGATGGGCGGGACAATCCACTAAAGCTCCTATCGAAAACAGATGTAAAAAGGCATAAATCCAACAGCGGAAAACGGTGAGAAACAATCTACTATGCTTTTATGATTTATAAAACAAAAAAAGCACTATTTTTAAATAATAGTGAGAGTTAAGTATTTTTTTGGTTTTAAAAAAGAAGTGAGAAAAAATTGAATAAAAAATATTATAAAATTAAAATATTGTAAGAATATAATTTTATAATATTATTTTTGTTTGAGAATTTATAAAAGTTGTCATTATTTTTATTTTTTATTTGAAAGTTTGAAAAAATTGTAATAATTATTTTAAAAAATTGTAATGATTAGTTTGAAAGTTTTGTATTTGAATTATGTTTAAGAATAAAATGAGATAAAATGAGATCAGATGAAATAATATCAAATGAGAATTTATATCTAATCTGAGATCCCAAACAAGCCCTTAGGAGACTTAAGAACACGACAAATGTATCGCTTTCTTGAAAATCAGGGCAAAGTTAGGGGAATATAAAAAAGTTTTTAGCTTTTTGAGGGATATAGATAACCTTTAAATTAGATAAGGAGAAGATATTTATTCCTATTTAACTGTTGACTGATATTTTTAATGGTCGAATTAATTTTTCGAGGGAAATGGATAACCTTTAAATTAGCGATAATGAGAGGATATCTATTCTTATTTAACTGTTGAAAAATAATATTTATAATCATAGAATTAATGAATTCTATTCTTTTCAAAACAATTACATGATATTTACGAACTTTACGTAGGTTACTTTTAACTGTTACTACTATAGTGTTCGTGGGACCTTAATCGTGGTGCATATTGAAAAGGCGAGACCCCCGTTGTCTGTGGGATACGTACCGGACCGGAAAGGCCAACATGTTAGGATCCATACAGCAGTTAGCTGGGGCTGGCTGGTGCAGTACTGGACCCCTTGAATTGATGCATGATATATCTTTAAATGCTCAGAAGTCTTTTTTTTTTTTTTTTAAATTCGCGTAAGTGCTGAGAAGTCTAATCAATATTGTTGTATATGATTTGGCTAAATATTGAGAATAAGTTTGGAATGTTTTTGGAAATAGTTTATAGTTATGGGCTTATGACTTATACTTTAAATAATAAGTTTTACTATTCTAAATTAATTTATCGTTTAGTAACCATATGTTTAAAAACACTTTCAAACATATTATATTTATTTGAAAACAAATTAATAAAAGTTCTTTCTAAAATAGAAATCACGATCATTTATATTTTAAAGATCAAGACCATATCGGCTTTAAAAATCTAAAAATTGTAATTATCGAACCCCTCATTCGCCTGCCCCTGCCCCCTATCCACTCCAATAGTACCTGCAACACCAAGCCCATGAGGCCAACCCTGTTTAAGCCAACTTCTATCTAAGCCATTAGGCCCAAGAGGGGTAGGGGAAAAGGTACTAAACGCACCGTTTAGCCCTTACAGTCAGTCAGCCCCACTAAAACTTCCCTTGCGCCGATGCTTGTGTTCCCCTTCCCCTTAGTTAGTTTCGCTCGTTCCCCTATTTTTCCTCACTCTGTGTGCCTTATGTCTTTCAACGGTTTGCTCTCTCTCCCTTTCACCAAGCCTCACTTCTCCCTAGTTACTTCTATTTATCTCTCTCTCTTGTTCCCTTTGTCTGCAACCAAGCGGCTCATGTTTACATAATAGTATATATGTTATGCTTACTAAGTTATAGATAACTCATCCCTTATCTCCACAATATTTTCAAGTGTTTTAGATGTTTTAGTTGAAGTTAAACAATGGAAAGCATGGGTAAGACTATGATAGCATAGTGGATTAAGTATAAAGAGCGTATTTTGGTTATTGGAGAATTTTATTCAATAGTTTTGTTTGCTGTGTTGACTTGATATTTTGAAAGGTTGACATTTATTTTGAGATTTGGTGGTGTTCTTAGTTAATTACTTTGGGAGTAGTTGGTTTAAAACAATGAGATTTATGTGTAATTGAGAAAATTGAAGTTTACATCTGTACTGTGAGATACGATTTTAAGTGAAAAAATAACTCTCTGACCTATCTAGAACCAGGATCGAGACGTGGGCATTACAATGCTAATAATCCACTAGGCCCAAAAACTATTTTTTGTCCTAAAAGTGACTAAAAACANTTACAATGCTAATAACCCACTAGGCCCAAAAACTATTTTTTGTCCTAAAAGTGACTAAAAACACATTTTTTTTGTATCATAATTATAAATTTAAATTTGTAAATATGATCATAATTTAAAAACTAATAACATACTTTCTAAATTTGTTAGTGTATATAATGTGTGAGTTAATGTATCCTAATATAGCTTTTATATAGAAGGTCAAGACAATACAAGAGTTTCACTTAAGCAATGTGGGACTCTTGTATTGTCTTGGCCTCCTCTATTGTTTAAGCAATACAAGAATCGCGTATTGCTTAATTAAGACTCTTATATTGTATTTGCGTCCTATATAAAAATGACATTAAGCTACATTGTAACAGCTTGCACGATGTATTAAGTAGAAATTATACTTAATACGTATTAATATATTAATATATAGTAAGACTAATAACATATATTTACAAATATGTATAAATATATAAAAAATATATACCTTAGAAGGGCGGGATTGCCCGCCACACCATGCGGGGCGGGGCAAACAAGAGTGGGTGGAGGGGGGTGGGGCCCACTACCCTCCCCTACCTTGTAGTAGAAGAGAGAGTTGCATAAACCATCTAGCAGTGGCGAAACAACCCGAGCCATGCGTGCGGACAAGGGCAATGAACTTTGGGCGCTATAAGGTGCATTTGGCAATTTGTACATACGTATTGTCTAATGCAAATTATGATCATCAGTAATAAGCAGGTTATTTAATGATCATTAATTACAAAGGATTTCAAGTCATTATGTTATAATTTATCGTTATTCTATAAAATGTGCTACTTTAGAACCACGTATTAGAGTTTCATTATATCTTCGAAACAATTTGGTCAATATTCTATAGCACGTTGAAAATGGGATAAAATATTTTCTAATAAGATTGTCGTTGCAATCGGATCTTGGCGATCAAATTTTTATTTTCTACCTTCATAGTTCTCTTATTTTCATTACATCTTCTTACAAACTTATCACAAACTTATCTTCGAAACAATTTTGTCAATATTCTATATCACCTTGAGAGGGGATAAAATATTTTCTAAAAAAATTGTAAATTATATCTTCTTAAAACTTGAGCACCAAAATTGAATGGAAGGAACGTTACGTTGTGTAAATTTGGAAGTACCTTTTTTTTGGCAGGGTACTGGAGGAATATTTTATTCATGCAGCATGACTCCTTAGCTTGAGCTTTTTCCTCGTGGCCGACTTCCAAATTTTCAAATGTTTACGTTGAGGGACTTTGAAAAAAGGGGGAAAAAAAGTAGCACAAGCATTGATTACTTTTTTGAAGAAGTTCAAAGAGTTTTTTTTTTTTTTTTTTTGATGGAGAAGTTCAAAGAGTTGTTGACGAGGGAATGCTACCTTATATCATGGGTTTTTTGAATGGGATTCCAAGCTAATATCTCTAGGTACTTACTTTTCCATTGAAAGAAACGTGATGGCTTGACAAGTGGTTCCATATCAAGATTTCGAGAGTGACTTAAAAGTAGTATTTTGGTAGTGTTTGCTAATTATTTTTGGTGTTTTGAGTGTGTATGCTTTGTGAATTATCCTAATTTTTATATATTGACTGTTATGCATGTGTTGCAAAGAAGCACCAAAGGCTTGTGTGTGGCAGTCAATCTTCCAAGGAGTCAGCAAGCTGGGGAAGGGGGAGAAGGGAGATGATTACAAGATAATTTCGATCTTCTTAGGGGACTAGATGGGACTAAGGTAGGCTTCGCCACCACGGCAATACCTCCGATCAACCAACTTCATAAATAACATGCCAAATGAAGGTGCGGATCATAAACATATTGCAAATCTACGGAATGGAAATTGCTATTAGTACCGTAAGAAAACTGTTTATTTATTGTCATTTATTTCTTGAGAAAAAATAACTATTTCTTATTAAAATGAGTCTATTCTCGTTACAAATAATAATTTTTGTCATGAATAACTCGTTAAAAATACTTATTTTTATTGCAACGTAAGGATGATTTATTTAGCTCACACAACTATCAAAAGTATAGGAAAACTTGTGGGTATGATGGTCTAGACCATGGGTATATATGGTAAAGGCGACAGCATGGCTGCCAGTGGTGGATGGGGGATATTGTTAGTTTCCTAACATGTATGTTAATTTAAAATTAGTAGTATGTTAGTTTTCTAATGTGTATGCTTTTGTTTTCACAACTTATACCATTTGATTTTGACACAATTCTTTAATTTGTACTTTTTCACTCAAGCAAAGTTTGTGGGATTTCTCATCTTTGGCATAGAAACAAAGGAGAGTAAGGCAATAGAAGAACATGTTGCTTAACCAAAAATAGTCTATAATGCCTTAAGATATGCCAACTTAGTTTGATTATTTTTAATTTATTAAAATTAGTTTTTCTTATGCATCCGTTTTAAGTTTACAAGTAATATGACCCAAAAACAGAAATGGGCTTTTAACCCAAGATTGATAAGGGCTGAGCTCTAAACTTTGAGGCCATATCCTCCCCCAGTGTAACCAATAAAATCGAAACTTTAATAAATAAATAAAAAAATAGAAATTGAAGACCCGTACTTGTGAGTTTTAAAGGTCAAAGGGCCCATTTAACCCAATAGCAAAAGTTTTAAATAGATAAATTTTATACAAGTTTTTTGTAAAAAAAATAAGTCTTACTAATAAAGAAAAGTTTTTTTTTACAAAGACTTACATGTGATTTGTCTATTTAAGACTTATACAAATCATTTATCTTAACATAATATGTTTGTTCGAAACGTGTTTATTAAGCCAATTGGGCTTCTTAATATATCATTGGGCTCAGACAAGGAGTTAAAATAAAAAGGGAGCCTTGGTAACCTATAAATTTCAGGTTCATAAAGTATATTTATGAAAATTATTTCGGGTTGAAAAATGATATGTGCTGGTTTAAGGTTACAAATTTCAGCCTTTTTTTTTAAAATAATGTTATCTATTTTCCTTCAACCATCATCTTGTTTAACATTTCTTAATGTGACATTAAATAATTGGTAGACAAGTTAAACATAACAAATTATTTTCAATCATCTAATGATTTATCATAAAATGATGAGATGGTGACGGATAAAAGAATAATGGGTATCATTATTCTTGTAAAAAAAAAAAAAATTATATTCATCATCCTCATATCAACACCATACATATTTTTTTTATATATTTATTTTTACTTATCAAATGTGTGATGTATGAATGATGAGTAGAAGAAATCAATTAGTTTATGAAGAATAAAACTAAAAAAAATTTAAATAAATAAAAATAAGTATAGTGTGTGGTGTGTAGAGATAATGAGTAGTAAAGCTCTTAAAAAAAATAGATCCACTTGATAAAATTTATTTTTTATGATGAGTGCACATGACTTGCTTGCAGCTCTAGACATCTTATGTCTAGCATGCATACTCCTTTTCAATGGTAGCCTTTCTCCAGCCTAGCTTACATGAATTTGGCCCTCCTCATTTTTCCCTAATTTTAGTGATGGAACCAGGATTTTACTATGATACAAAGTGATAAAATTGTGATCCACTTAGGGCTGGAACAAACCACAAGTTTTCTATTCTATCTGATTATTCAAAATAAACTACAGACCCCATTATTTATAGCCATGCACTCCTGACCATGTACGGAAACCCACTCCTATTCTAATAACAATCCTGCACTCCTATTCTAATAACAATCCTACTCATATTCAAATTAGAAACAAATAACAATCCTAACTAACATGAACTAGTTTAAAACAATAAAACAACTAACAACCATAATAACTCTTCCTAGAATAAAACACAACTCCACCTCGCCTCATCTTCTATTCCACTGCAGCTTCTCCACTTCGTAGTAGACTTACAAGATCCGTTTCCATCATTCCTCCCCTTTTCCACAGCAAACTTTGCCTCAAGGTGCAACCATGAAAATTGTCCTTTGCATCTCCACTGTTTCGAGGAGGAAGACTTGAGACGTCTTGCTTCTCCTACTTTCATCACAATTGAAACATAGCCCTTTCTCCTCCTTCTTCTGCATCTCCTCCCAGTTTAGTCTTTGAACTCCAGATTGTCGTTGTTACGTGTTGCAGGAGATGTAGTGACCGCTTGAAGGGCCCCTGTTGCTTGAACTGGTGTTCGACTCCATTCTGGGTGTGTACTTTCCCTTTGCTTAGTATAATTGCTTAACCGATCATCTCTCATCCTTGCCAATTCAATGGTCTCACGTAATGTTTTTGGCTTGAACATTCAAACATCCGCAGCGATTTCGTCCTTCAATCCTCCAAAAAATGTGCCTATTAGTGTCTTTTAAGGCCAACCAACCACTTTGGTTGCTAAGGGTTCAAACTGACGCTGATAATCTTAGAGAGATCTAGTTTGACGAATTAAAATCCAAAACAACACTTCATCAAAGTCCTATACTTGCTTGGTCCAAACTGCACAAATATTTCATGCACAAAGTCATCCTAGGTGATGAACTTTTCTTCCTCCTTGTAGGCTCACTGAACCCATTGCTACCATACATTCACCTCATCTTCTAAGTGGAAGGAGCCTAATCACACCTTATGATCCTTGGCAATGCCCTGAAATTCGAAGAATTTCATAGCTTGGTTTACCCACATCATTGGATCATCACCAGAGTGACGAGGAAAGTCCATTTTAAAATGTCATGGATGGAATTGTTGGTGTCCTCCTTCTCTTTAGTGTGGAATCCGTGAGCGTGACCCCATTCTTCCTGCTTTGAAAAGTCTGTGTCTAGCTGACAGAAAGGTTGTCCTTGTGATGTCTCCAAAAACTCCTTGCTTGCCTTCAAACTTTCTTCTATTGCTTGAAGCGCCTGAACTGGTGTCTTAATTGGCCTCTTCCTGCACCTTATGCAGACCGTATTCCAAGCTTTCAAAACATTCCGTAGTCGTAACCATGCTCTGATACCACTGATGGAAACAAGATCTTACTACGATAAAAAGTGCTAAAATTGTGATCTATTTAGGTCCGGAACAAACCAACTTACTCCTATTCTAATAACAATCATACTCCTATTCAAATTAGAATAACAATAACAATCCTAACTGACATGAACTAGTGTAAAGCAATAAAACAACTTACAACCATAATAACTCTTCCTAGAATAAAACACAACTTCACCCCACTTCGTGTTCTACTCCACTTCGTGTTCCACTCCATTGTGGCTTCTTCACTTCGTAGTAGACTTCCAAGATTCGTTTCCATCAGTGTAGTCAATATATTATAATATCTTCTGGTATACATAAAGTACCCACCAAGTCCTCCATTGATGACCTGAGAAAAGTTTGGCCGAGTCCAACGCCGTTCACAAATTTCATGTTCTTTTACATACATACATATATATATATATATATTATCACCCAAGCATATGTTAAAAATCTGCTAGCGGCTCATCAAAGTCTCAATCTATGGGGCAGGAAATTCAGCTGGCATCAAATTTGTCATCTATTTATATGTAATACTTCTATAGAAACTTGACCAAATAGCCTGCAGATTACTACTACTGCTTCTCAAAATATCTTGGTTTGGCCAAAATTGCCTCACACCTACGTCCAAATACTACAGGCTAAGGAACAACATTGTCGTATCCGGACTAACATAGAGGAAAAAGTAGTCTATATTGCATTGAAGATAGAGATCATATATATATATATATAAATATATATAATATATTATATATAATAGAGATGAGAAGCAAAGCTCCACCAATCTGCATCGAATTCGGTGCAAGAGAAATGTTTTGGAATTCGAATTTAGGTCCCGAATGAGTGTACCGAAAGTTTTTTTTTTTTTTAACTTAGTGATTAAGAAAATGTTTTTAAATGATATTGTGAATTTTTTTATATTTTTTTAAATATTTATAATGATTAAAAAAATATGTAAAAAAAAAAAAACAAATAAAATACACTATTCGGTGAATTTCTTGGGGCTACTTTTTCGGTAGCCCTAGCACTACTCTTCGGTGCAATGTTGTAGAGTGGAGCAGAATAGGGTCGGAGGGAGCTAGGGTGGTGCATGTTGTGGTTAACGAGGCGGCGCTAAAAGGAGGCGGCACCTGAATAATGCGCAACAAACATAACGTGATATATGTGCACTGCAACTACTCCTATAATAGTTTTAGCATCACAGTCAGCTCGCGCGCGCGCGTACAAAACTTTTTTTTTTTTTTT